>JAHZMY010001726.1:0-15301 GCA_027743915.1 Seira sanloemensis | reverse complement strand
TATGGGAAAAATCTGAATAAAGTCTAAAAAGTTATTTGAAAAAAACTCATGTTGTTTCGGTTTGTGGACAGACTGTAAGTAGAAAAGTAAATTGTGCGGAGAAAAAAGCGAGTAATGATTCAGACCTTGTGTGCAATTTACAAATTCGAATTTCTTAACGATGTTAGAATCGCTTTCGGGGCAACCTGTCCAAAAATTGATTGCACCAAAGAAAGCCAGGTGAAACGAAGACAAAATTACCAGGATTTAAATTGTCGAGTTTCTTCAGTTTTGCAGCTGCTGTACTTGTTTATTGTTTACTCAGGTCGGGTCGGACCAACTTAAAAACTGGGATGATTTATTTTCGTGTTAATATTCCGTGAACACATCTCTCGCATACAGATTATATGAGTATTAAGCAACTCACAAGAGCTGCACCTTCACATGTTCTGACAAAGCCAGTGCAGACAAACTTTTTCATGACCTACAATAACCAACCTGCTGCTCCTTTCTGTAGATGCTTCCAGAAGAAGAAAAAATAAGGTCTTCTTCTTCTTGGTGGCAATGGTAATTGAGAGCCAATCGAATCTTTACGAAATTGTTTTCTTTTCATCTAAACTTCAAGGGGCAGTGGCAGCTGCATCTGTCACAAAAATCATATATTCGACATCTGCGCCCCATTTTCAGCCTTTTTCGTTGAAAATACAGCGATTTCATGAGTGTAGGAGCTGGCACGCGTTGTGTATTCCATGAGTCCAATCTGAGGACGAAAAACTTTCTAGCAAGGGACATCAAACCCTTATTATTTCAAAGTCTCTCGTAATATTTAGTTACACTCTTCTCCATTTTCTTTGGCGATTGATGTCTTTGTTGTGCCTCCATGTGTTTCGATCCATATCTTTCATCGTGATCTTGAGCCACGCCACAGCCTTTTAATATTTTATACCGGAGGGGGAAATGGAAAAGAACCCTTTTCGTTCCCTTTGCCCCGGTTCTAATGGAAAAATCATTTGTGAAGAAAAAAGTTACTCGTGTGCTAAGAGACTTTTTTTTAGCTTCCTTTGAAATAATCTTTTTCCATCATCATCCTCATCAATAGTAACAACACAAAGACAGACTGATAAAAGGTTCAAGATTTGTTGTTTTTGGAGATGGAACAGAGGCTTTTTTTTTAAAAAATGGCTGGAGGCATGGCACAGCTTCGACTAGTCCTCATTATCATTATTATTTCTGAACGTTATGGGCTCTCAGAGATTTGAAAACGTGAGGGAGCCATGTTTTCGTGTAGTCGCTTGTGTCAAAAGAGGTAACGTGAAGCAAGTGTGGAGGAGTCCTACCTAATTGCACTTTTTCAGAAAACACACACCAGAGGCAAGAAATAACAGCTCTTGCGATAATTTACTGCCTCCGTTTCCCCAATTTATTTTCATTGAATGTACCCACGTATTATTATCATTATAAATGTAGTAGTTCCAGCCCGTCTATTACCATCGTGTCTTTAGGCCTTGCCACCGAAATAAATTTCCGAGATGGGTTTATGCTCCTGACACAAACTCGCAGTTGATCCACATGCATAATCTTATTATTACTTTCTATTTCGTTTTCGTTGCATCGCTCACGAAAAGAGCCAGCTACACCTTTAAAACGAGATGGTGTCACTCTTCTGTCTGGAATATGTTTTTTGGGCACACGCCAGGTGCATATCGGAAGGAGAGAAAACCTTGAAGAGAATATTGGATTTGAATGTGGATGTCTCCTCAGAGGCTCCTTTTTCAGCATGACTTGCAAACCCTCGCTTGAAGTTTAAGGTCGTTCCCTTTAATACGCTTGTGGAGGTTGTGTGTTCGGGCTTCACATGATTACTACATGAAATGAGTTTTTGGTTTGATGAGGCGGTCCTTGCCTAATTTCGTCTTTCAGTCATGCAATATTTTTTCCATGTCTTGAAGCAATGACATAGGATCTTTTCTTCTGCTACTGCTTTTTAAATAAAAACTAATTCAGCGCAGATGCAGCTGTTGTTTTTAAGTGGGGATATATTTGGATAAACATCGTTCCCTTGGATCAGGTTACTCGGACGTGCTTGGAACACGTGCTTTTGCTCGTGTGGAAGGAAGCCCTTGCCAAGGTGCCCTTTGAAGCAATATGAAATTCGTTTTGTTCGTCTTTGTAGAAGTTTTGCTTTAAAGTAGGCCAGTCAAGTCAACCCTAATTAATTAAATGAGTATGAGTATATTTCCCAAACAAAACTTTGTTATCTCGAAATGATTTGAAGGAAATGCCTTCCTCATTAGTTTCCCCATTGTCTTAATTGGGTAATTATTTGAGTGCATAGGCATGTATGCCTGTGAAATGTGATAGCTTCTGTTTTTCCTACATTATGTTAATCAAAGAGTGACGCACGCGTTGTTTACCTTTCTACTTCATAAAGCATTTAACATGTCGTAATTCCCTTTTACTGATTGGGCCCTGGAGTCGAATTTCATTATAATTGACTTCTTTTAATCATCAAAGTAGATGCTTTGATTGATCTATGGCCATGCATGAATAGCTTTCAGCATAACTTTGTTAAAATAAGTATGGAAGAGTAAAATCGCGGAAATATTGAATTTGAGCTGAAGCTCATATAATAAAAATTGCCTTGTTTTCTCTCAAAGCTTTTACCTTCAAAATTGGTCTTTGGAAAAGTTTTTTTTAACAAGTTCAGCATGTCGGCTCAATTTTTAAGCCATTAAATTATTTTTATGGATAGAGTATTGATTTCACTGGAAAGATTCGTTTCCAATTCCTTTTTTTAAGTTTGACGCGTTCCCTTTCTATGTTCTAATTTGACATTTAATCCTCGGATCAAATGATTACGCTATGGTACAATGTAAATGTTTGTATTAGCACAAGGATAACCTTGCTGCTCTTCGGGTAAAAACTAAATTTTCTCTGTAAACCTGTGCAAGGGTTGGTTTGATAATGCGGATTGTATGGTTTCACCATGCTACATCCTGAACTTTACTGGTTTCATCTTTCTCCTGCTATCCTGGATTTTTCTCTGGAAAAACATTGCATCGTTTGATAATATCTACCTTGTGCATAAATAGATGACATAAGTTGGTGATGTTATGTTGTTGGGGTGTTGAAAGAGCTCATTTTCCTGTTCGTGCCCAGATGTATGATGCCTTCGATTAATGGATTTTTTTCTCGTCTTTGCAAACAGTTTTTATCTCGGGAAATGGAAAATTAGTCTAAAGCCCCGCGCTGCACTTTTTTCGCTTATGATTATGATTACTCCTGTAAACACGGGCGTATCGATTGTATTGGCTGAACACATGTCCACAAAATGATTGAAGTGAAGCCCTGCATCGTGCGCATTATGCATTCATGGCGAATGGAAATTCTGTAATGGTGATGATATGAAGAATGAGTGCTCTAATGCACAGTATCCCAGTGAGTCCATATTTTTGTAAGGGGTCGATAAATGGTAAAATTGGTTTCAGAGGAGCTATTTCTAAATCTCTATGAATCTATATTCCCCTTCTTGTCTATTGTACAAGTGTTAGGTCGTTTGTCCAGCACTTTAGGTCCAGTCGTGATATACACTGGTCTTTGCTTTTTCACTACTTTTTGAGGATGCACCAGGCTTGGTTTCGAAACCCACACGTTTTCCTCCACTTTTAGGGTCGTTCCAGTAGCGGCACACTCTCAGAGGGAACATGATTTCGACAATGCATCATCATAAATTTTCCCTCTGAGTAGGAAGCCCAGATGCATGAATTCATCGAAGCGTCCTTTTTATGATCCCTTTTTTTGCTGTCAGACTTTTAGACACAAGAAACAAGAGCATCGGGGGGAAATTTTTTCTAATGGTATAAATATACACTCTTCCTTCTTTTCTGGATGGATTGATACATTCTAAAAACATTTTAGTGGCAATGCATTACAGCTTCAGCGCATTTTTATGCAGCCTTTTATATGTATAAGAATCTTGTTCGCTGCAGGAGCATTTTTCTCCATCCGAAATGAAAAACCTTTTTTTCCTGATGAGTAAAGGTATGTATAAGAATTTCTATGTACAATGGAAAAATCTCTTTTTAAATCCACTGACTGAAAGAATATTATAAAAGAGAAATATACACAGAAATAGGTTTAAACCACCCCTCTCGTACTTTTCCATTTTCTTTCACGTGCATTCTTTTTTTAAAGCCTGGCCAAGTTGAACTTGAGCTTACCCTCTTCCATTTGAGACACCATCCATAATATCTCGTGTAGGAAGAACATGCATTATGCATGTACACCAATGCACACTATTGCGCGTGTTTAAATTGAATAAATGTTGTTGATGCGTCCACATCTCCCACATTTAGTGAAAGAGTGTGGACCTTCTAATCCATGAAACGAGATGAGTGCATATTATGCACGAGAAAAACTCCCTACACATCTGTGCATATTACTTTTTTCCCTTTCCAGATCGGAAGACGAATTGTTGGCCTCCTCTTGTTACTTCATATTGATATGACTTGTTGTTTTATGTGTTTGGATTGTGAAAAAATGGAAGAACAAATATTACCAAACATGCTCTCGCTCTTCCATCAGCCTTTCTCACTCGCCACTTGCATCATAGCATCCAGTGCAAGTCTTCTTATATGCAGATAAGCTTTAACGGGGTAACAAGAGCAAGAGAGAGAGAGAGAGCACATTGCATTGATATGTTATTTCTCCGTTTAAAATCAACACCAGAGAGCGAGGCAATACAACTGCATTGAAGACAAACAAGGGGTAGTTCTGTCAGGAATGAAAGATCCCTTTTTCCTCTCAAACATTTTCTGTTATTCTTTATATGGTCCTAAGCTCATTTTCCAGCTGTCCTTCATCTCTTCTCTCACACTGCCTCATTCTGGGTTTGGTTTGGACCTCTGTCTTCAGTCAGATTATCTCTAGTTTCCTCGAAAGACACGCCACGCCGTGCTCTCTCACACACACAGATTAGGAATGATATGATGATGAAAGAAAAAAGAGTTTGGGATATTAGGTCCATTTTCTGCCAGTGCTGCACAGTTTCTCCGTTAAAGTGCGTGTGAGCGGATGGCTTAAAGCGGCGAATATTTGTCTACTTCATCTTGCTGAGACTTGAGAGTTGCGGAATCCTCCGTGGTGAAAAATGCGTTAATGACGTGTATTTTGCGTGCTGCGTGTGGATAGACGAGAGCAGTTGGTGTCCATCAAGAGAGGCATCGTTTGAGATTGCTAATTACGCGGAGCCAAGCGCCGGCGTGGATCGTTTGGAACTTTTTGAATATAGTGAAACGTGTCATCATTTGTTTTTGCAAGAGAAATATATTATATTTGAGGATTTCGGCTTACAACCCTGTTTTGACTTGATACAACTGCTTAATCATTTTCTCTTGAGCTTGTCTCATCTCCTCCTCAAAATTTAAAATCAGACTTGAGCCAAAGCTCATTTACCAAAAGACACAGGGAAAAAGTTTTCTCGTGGCTCGTTTTTCTTCCCATCAGTTCATTTTCCATTTTGGCAAATAATTTTATAGAGGCTGTATATAGCTCGCTCAATTTGTCACAAACTCCTATTAATTAAATTAAGTAGGGAGGTTTCTTCCAAGGCTTTCAGAACTTTTTTTATAAAGAGTGCATTAAAAGTTGAATGAAAAAAAACCAGGCAGTGTTCCAAGAGAGAAAACTTTTCATAGAAGCTCTCTTTTTTCGTGAATGAAAAGTGACACGGGCTTTGTGCGTATGCACACGGACGACCGGATACGCACATTTCCTACTTTGGTTAGATTGTGATGTGTGTGGAGCGTATCGGGATCAGGATTCAGGAACACACCCAAAGCTCGTGCTCGTGTCAGTGCATTACATTCAAGTTGTGGAGGCTTTTTATACGGTGTCATTATACCATAATAATGATTATGCATCGTGAACTTGAGTGAGCATTTCACTGGCCCGGCGAAAACATTGATGGAGTTTTATATTGTCCTATGCACGATTAAGAACCTTTAGTGCAGAGGGGAAAAAGACTGTAAACTGGGAGCTGGCTATGTTATACATTCAAAACACATTTCAAGCCGTTGTATACTTTCGAAAGGGGAGAATTGATTTTGACTGAATTACTCTGAAAAAGAGTGTGTAGAAACTGTTTGGTGTAGTAGTCCAGCATGGACCATCTATTTTAAGGAGATTGTCATCATTATTATCAATGGCAGTGAAAAGCATGCGGCACTGATGCCATTACCCCTGAAATGGACGAGATCACGCGAATTGTGTAAACCTATCTGAGCAAAGTGCAATAGAAAAAGAGTGAACTGCAATACCCATTGCAGTCATCGAACTGAACTAGTATTCCAAGAAGGATATCATTCTCGTAATAATTTCACTACAACATCATCCCTCCGCAAGGATCAAAAGAGGGAATGAAATGAAAAGAACTTGTTTTCAGGAAGACTGTAAAGCAGAATTGTAAAAGGAGTTTTTTGGTGCATTTTATGCGTTCCTTTAGTGTAATGTTTTAACTGCACAAGAATTTCCCGTCTGTGTCGTGCACTTTTTTTTGTTTTCCCTTCATTGGCAAAGTTGGGCTGCTGGTGCGTGATACGTTCCTCAAGTCGTGCACTTCACCATACCCAGATCTAATCACATTTTATTATGGACAACCTTGTTATATAACTTCTTTTTTGCATCTCTTCAACTTTTTTATGGATTTCATTATTTGAGGTGTATACCGAGAGAAGAAGGGGAAAAATTGACTGTGGGAGTTTAATATGATTTTTGTGTTTCGGGGTGGCGTTCCTTTTCTCGTTTCTTGGGTCTCTTCACTCTCTTCGAATTGCAAAAAATCTTTACCGGTTCCACTGATTCTCTTCTGAAGTTGTTACCCCTTCTGTGGCTCGCAATGCTACCGCTATTACTTTTACACGAACGTGATTTCATGATAAAAACAAGAGAAGTTAACAACAGCTGAATTGTTCTCATGTGCAATATACATCGCATTACAGGGAAAAATACTTAAAAGCACCCCATCATCAACATCAACCATATCATCTTGGCAAAATAGGGAGAGAGAGAGAGAGAATATAGCGCTTCTGCCTATTTTAATGTAATGCACTATATTGTATCGTAAAGGCAAAAAAGATTAAAAAAGGACTAGAGAGAAATACGTAAGAAGCAGGGAAAAATGAGTTTACGTTTTGATCGAAAAGCCAGTTCTAAACTCCGAAGCAGCTTCAGTTGCCGGAGTCGCACCGAGAAGGAACGTGATGATGGGAAGGACGCACATCATCAGTACTTACAAAGTTGGTCGTACCGCCAGTGTCAGTTTGCCTGTGACTATCTGAATCTTATTGAGCCTCCAGTGGTGGGTAGGAAAGGGGAAGTGAAACCAGGGCAAAATATCCCCAAGCAGGAGGGCACCGCTACCGCCACTACTAAAAGTGATCATGCCGGAGGAGTGAAGATTGGAGAGGGTGACAAAGATACAAAGGAGACAAGTACAAGTGGTGCAGTGAAGCTAACCGGAAACATGTCTTCTGCATCTTTTGGGCTCGACTCTGTCGATCCCTGCTTCCTGTGTCACAACATCCAGTCGATCCTCATTCAACTCGAGTATTCTTAGCAGTGGAAGTAATCGCAGTAGTGATAGTAGCAGTAGTGGTGGCGGGACAAGTATATACGCTGACCTGTTTGATCTGGGCTATGGACCGTCGTCAACATCATCACTTATTTTTAGGGTGAGTCTCTTTTCCTCCAAACATTTCCTCTCTCTCTCTCTGCCGTCCATTAAGATGTGAAGAAAGGCTGCCTTGTTATTATGCATTGAATGTGGTTTTATGACGAGGACTGTCTCTCTCATGTCACAAGGTTCGTTTTAACATTGCCCCCTGTAATTTACAAAATCTCTCTCGCTTTGAGAGAGGCTAATACGAGGTTGCTCTTTCTTAAGTGGCATTATCGAATTTCGTACTTCCTCTCTCTCTCTTTGCGTCCCTTCCTCTTTCGGGCTTCACTCTGAGACTTTCACATCCTCAAAATTGAAAATTTGGTGAGTTGGGCTTCTCTAATGAAACAGTGGTTTTATTTGTTCTCCTCTTGCAACGTGTCAACTTGATCCAGTGTTCAACGGGAATTTAGTGCAATTTATGCATTTTCATTTTGCCCTGCCATTGCCACACTCAATTATTGTCTCTTTTCTGTGAAATGACAAGATGCGTTCATTACCAAGTTTGAAAATGATTTGGTAGGGAGAGTCGCAAAGATAATGATGATGCTTCATTATCCAACACCAAATTTTTACTCCTATCTGAAGCAACAGAAGAGAAGCAATCCTTCCGCGTCGTCACATCTCTAGAGGAAAGGAAAGCATGACCAAACAACTTATTAACTTCGTTTCGTATGGGGAACGTGGGAAAGATAATGAAAGGATGCGTATTACGTATTCCCTTGTCTTGGATAATGAATACTGTTCGGCTACATCCACGGAACAATACAGTATCAAATGACATGCAGCTTGTGCAATGGGGCGAGATGGGTTGTGGCACATGAAAAAAATATTTAAAGTAATCATGGAGGAGGGTCTCGAGACGCACATGCCTCATTCTTGAGATGACTCTGATTCTGAAAATTTACTCTGGCAATACTTACTGGCGTTGGCGAAGCAGGGAAATAGATAAACGTACATAAGAGCATAATAATCATTTTTTCGATATATCATATTGTCTATGCGCGATTTCAAGAAGGGGTTGAACCACGACGTACATGGTACCGTGAAAATTGCGAGTTTTCAGACTCGACGCGATTTTCACACATTTTTGTAACGATTCAGACCACCACCAAATGTATCCATAAATAATGCGAGCTGCATGTAAAGGTAAAACTCGATTTACTTTTTTTACGATCATTACGCATCCACCTTTTATTTTATAACCGATGGAAATTGTACCTTTTGAATCTGAACATTTCTCGTAGAAGCATTTCCTATAAGCACAGTCAAGGGTGATGAACTTTTCAAATCTTGGCCAGAGAAAAAAAATGTGTACGCAGGTTTGGTCTTTTGGTAAACTTGACAGTGCTCGTCATGACATCAAGTCATTCTCCTCGTAAAAGACATAAAGCAGACGTTTTATGAAGCTTTTGTTGGGTAATAGGATAATGATGATGTGGGTTATGCCAAGTTTAAAAGGGGAATATATGGCTTATTCATGTCCACATCTGCCAAGTCATTGCATTCAGCTCTCGGGAGTTTTGTAAGAAAGAGGATGATACTCGGAGGTGGATTGAAATTCCATTTCCTTAATGTCATTTTCTAAATCTCTTTAAAGCGTGAGGAAAAGAACATGAATTAATTCCTACGAAGAGAAACGCCCTATTGATGAAGCTTCAATAATGGCAAGAAACGAACATTTCTCATTTCTTCACGAGGAATTCCACAAGTCAATAGGAAATCCTTTTAATCCAAAGTCAATTTCGGTATTGCACTAAGTCTAAACCTAAAAGTCTTCTTTATTCCTTCCGTCAGTCAGTCAACACTGACTCTTTTTACACGTTAATTTCCCTACACTTCCGCACAAGAATTCACACACTCGGCGGTCCCTAAAGAAAGATGCCGAGCCGACCGCCTGTCACTTAATGGCTTGTGTGTTGTAATTAGTAGTAAAGCATCGTCATAAATAATTTTTGGTGGATGCAGTGCTGACACAACGTTTAGCAAGACGAGTCGTGATATGTAATTTAAATATGAATTTAGTGCTTCATCTGCATTCAGCTTTCGCGACTACTTGTGAACGAACCAACAATTTTATGAGGAAAGAGCCTTTTTATGAATGCATTAAGCAAATTAAAAACTTTTTAGCGGAGTTCCTTTAAAAAATTGTGAGCGAGGAGTTGGGCTTATTTGAGAATGGCTTTGCAATGGATGGGAGATGACACTGATAGGGAAGACAAATACTTGAGCACTTGATTCTGGACGCATCAGAATGAACAAGTTGCAATAACCTTTGAGATGCGTTCCTGTAAAACAAAATAAAAGAATGTAGCTGGAGAAAAGTGTCTGTCTTCCATTGGGTTTAACGATTATTGATCCTGAGAAAGAAGTAATTTGTGCTCTTTTACCTACTACGACATTTAAACTTTTACTGAACTTTGTAAACCAGGGACAATCAGATTAGTACATACTTTTATGCGCTGGGGAAGGACTTCTCGCCAAAATCGTAAAAGTAAAATGTGACATGAGTTAACAAATTTCGAAGAAAGATCAATTGTGAATCAAGACATTAAATAAAACTCTTGTATTGATATTAAGCAAATTCTTTCGTTTATGTATGACGAATTTTAAAGGTGTCTGAAATGGTTTTTAAATTTTTGCTGAATTATAGTAGTTAGGTACGGATTTAAACGATTGATCGCAAAAATCTTTAAATGTTCCATTTTTCAATTGACGTTTGGTTTTGCAATGCAATGCTCTGAATATATTTTTTGCTAACCATCACCTCGAGTATAAAATCTGTGAATAGAAGGAGTGATATGCTAATTCTTGTATTTCTACATAGTTTATGCAAGTCCATGGACGTCCCTTTCGGAGCAAAAAACTTGTAGAATGCGAATGTATGTACATAAAATACATTTTCAAGATGTACATACCTACCTGAAGCAATAGGTAAAGCGTATTTGAGTAAACTGGTTAAGGATATGAAAGAGGGAGAATTGGTGGTTTAAAATAACAAAAGTCCTATCATCATCCTCATGAGCAAATGTTTCTCCTTCATCAGTCGAATCACAATCTTTTGTTTTGCCATAAGACTGATGATAATGATGAGGATGACTATTATCTCTGCAATCGGTATGAGATGAAGCATGACTCCCTACGAAATACAAGTTCTTTCTGAGAGATGATGATGACCACCTTTTAAAAAATGGGAAATAAAAAGCTAAGCCTTAACATATTCATACCTATCATCAGAAAAAGATGAGATGTCATTTAACCGAGAAGTAGAAAAGCACAAGACACAAGAGTCTATTGGCCTTGTAAAATGTTGGCTTGGATTACTGAGGAAAAATTTATTACATGGTGGAAAAATGTTTGTGGTTTGGTCAGCAACAAGCTGTATAGGTATATTCCATCTGCATCTCTCCTGTAGCTCCGTCACTCGCAGCTGCGAAATTATGTTTTTTTGTCTTCAGCTAGAGGAAAACATGACTTTGTTTTGATACGCTTCTTGAGTTCTCCAGTCCAGTCTCATGAGCAACTGACCGTGGAGACTATTTGAACTTGAACTGAGAAAAATTGAATGAAAAGATATTGGTCCGAAATAAATTGCAGGGCAATTTTGTATGGATTTTATACGAAATCAATCAAAGATTTTAAGGCAGGTGCGTAGGCATACGTTTTACCTGAGACATTCTGTGCAGATACGAGCACGCTATCATAAGGAAATCAGGGTAATTTAGAGAGTAATTAGTTAGATAATAAAATGGCTCACGGGATTATTATTACTGTTGCATTTCTCTGCTTTGAGTGCGTTGTCATTCAGAAGTCACGTTTGAGGAAATGATGAGTTCGTAATTAAGTCACGGGATTGATATATGCGCAATATTTTAATCATTTGTGGTGGCAGTATATTCATTCACATTTTTATTGGCTCAACTTGAATCAAAGAAATTATGTAAGCGATTAGTACGATTGAAACCATAAATTTTATTGTGGCTTTTAGGCAAAACTTGTGATACATTAAAGCGAAGAATTTTTTGTGGAAGAAGGTATAAAACTTTTTTCCTATGATGCAAGAGAAAAAATAATCGCAATTCATTCTTTTTATCAAAAGTTTATATCAATGTCAGCATGCAAGTTCATTCCATTCATTCTTTTAATAACACGAAATGACTTTAAAAGTGCAATGCTCAAGAAGCTTTTCTCAACGACTTTTTAAATGCTTCATTTTATACCAATAAATAATGCTAAAGGAGAGTGGCTCATTCATCCAAATCTGCTTATGTCTCTGTTTCACTTGACCTTATCGGAAATAAATCTGAAGCTGTTGGATCATGTCATTGACGATTCCTGTATATAAGTGCACTTACATTCTCTTATTCAAATCTGCTTATGTCTCTGTTTCACTTGACCTTATCGGAAATAAATCTGAAGCTGTTGGATCATGTCATTGACGATTCCTGTATATAAGTGCACTTACATTCTCTAGCAGTTATTGAATAAAGTTGAAAGATGCTCGTGCGTAAATTAACGCTAACTTGTGAAATGCATTGAAGGCCTGCGCTTTTTTTTGTCAAATATGTCTAACAGCTTGAAATGAAATTAAGCCTTGGCACAGTAAGAGCTCGCGCAAATGCCTTATTAGCAGCACAAGATTAAATTTACCCATGAAAGAAAGCCCAATGGCTTATTTTATTTTGTAGACAATTCGAACACAAATGCATAACTTTACTTTTATATTATTTTCTCATCATGTTGCCTCCGTCCAAATAAGGAGGTATCATTTCACGGTGTAATGCATTACCACATTTCTCTAATTTCATCAGACATATTATATCACCAAAAAGTTTCTAATAAATCCTATTCAAACTTTGTTCTTTCCCGTTGTAATCACATCATATTCGTGTGTTTTATGGCTTACGTAAACCACAAAAGAGCAAAATGAGATTTTTGGTGTGGATGGAACATGTGTACTTTGTAAAAGCATTCTGTGTTGGTTTGAGTCAAAGGGGTGTACAAATAATAACTTGAAGAAGAACGTGACGACTGCCTCCACTATTTGATTAAAATTTTGTGTTTTCCCTTGACTCATGATGAAATTATTACTCCGTGAATCAAATCAAATCAGAATCGAATGAGATGCAATGGTGCATGGGCACAGTGTGTGAACTGAAAGTCATCTTTTTCCTGTAACATGTGTTGTGTTGTTGTGTAATGATGTAAAAACTGTTGGCTTCCATGATTTCTTATGACGAGAAATAAGTAAAGGAAAATAGGATCAACATGTCACATCTGCTTCATTCCTGATTTCTCCGGAGTAGAATGTTCTCCTCTGTGGCTTTGCTCTCTCAACTCTGTTCACGAATTTGTATGTCAGACATCTAACGGATGTGGATTTTTTGGAGGGAAGCTATACCACTTGGGCCAGGTCTAATAAATCTGAAACATTTGCGGTTTTGTATTCTTCATCAAAAGTGACGAACTTTTTGTTAAAACGAGAAAGGAACTGTTTCCTCATTATTATTTTTGAACCTCGGTTACCTATAAGGAAGTCGTGAATTAATTTGGACTCTATCCATTTTTGGAAAATTTTAATCTAGTCATTACGTATAAATTTATTATCTTTACGCAATTGAAATGCTTGTTTCGGGAGGTTTTTGGCAGTCGAAAATTAAATATGATTAGGAATAGCAGGTTAATGCCACCGGCGATTATCAGCGAGTATGGCTTTGGTGTTATAGGCTCTACATTTTAACTCATCCGATAATAAAAGGGATGTGCTGCAGCTTCCACATTTTTTTCTTTCAAAATATTATCTATGTAGTTTGTTCTTGTAAAGCTGCTCAAATATTGACCGAGCAAAATAGTAACTCATTTTCTTAAAAACCGGAGCAAAGGAGGTGGCTAGCTGAGAATCAAAGAAAACCTGAATTGTGAAGCCTATTTTTTGATTCTTGGAAGGCTGGGCGACAAGTCGGATTACACAAAAAGTTTGAACTAATCCCATTTCACGGAGATACGCAAAGCTGTTTAGAATGTTCTACTTGTAACAAGCCACCAAAAATCAAAAGTTAATGTTTCAACTCAAACATTTGAAATGTATGCCTTTCATAAGGATTTCTTTTTTTTCTCTTGCAATCTTTTTCTTGTTGACTACCGCACCAAATTTGGGCTTGGAATTTGTTTTTCCATGATGCAAGTTTCCATTTTTCTGACTGGAGGACACCTACAGTGTCCCCTCATTGGTTTTTGGTTCGCTACGGTAGTGGTGGTATCTCATCAACAACAAAATGGCTTTTCATTTTTACTCAACTCCAAGGGTTTTTATGCCTTTTCGGCTAATTTTCCTTCGGGAAACAAAAGAAGATGCTGGCCCTTTTTACCCTCCTTTTAAAATGTTGAATGGACAGTTATACTTTGAGCTTGTGACAGACCCACTGAGAAAACTTCAACTTTTCACTTAAATCATTGTAAAAAGGCTATTGTGAATTTTGAAGAATTTCACTGCTTTAAAAAATAGTTTCATGACACTTTCCAGCCTACAACCATTATTTAGGTTGGATAAAGGCCCATGTCATTCATACCGCACTCGTAGTGACATGATTACCGAAATCAACGTGCCGCTCAAAAATTCCATAAAAAGATATGAATGAACCATGAACCTTTGAAAAAATACCTCAAGTGCAGTGACGAAATTTACTGCACTCGTAAAAAATGCAGCAACAACAGTGTTTAATTTTATTACTGGAATGCACACGATAGGCATTGCTTCTTGGAAAAAGATTGTTACTTTTGATTGTAGCATTCTTCCTCCTCTTCAAACATTGTATGAACGCATGGTCCAAGCTTGACTTCATCGGTTTAGTTGTTTACAACATCTTTGGGAAGTGGAAACAATGGTGCATGTCAGGAGGGTTATTGATGTCACTAGACCTTTATTTTAAGGTGAAGGATGAAAGGGACGCTTCTTTGACATTGCATTGTAGAAGCCATGAGACTCTTCGAAACAGTTAATTCCCTTTCGTAAGATTGTGAAATGTTTCGTTTATGAATGCACATGAATGAGACGTGAGGAGTGTGGAATTGCAGAGGAAGATAACGCTTTATTGTCCTCATTTAGTTCAGGATGGCCATTAACCATTCATAAAGTGTTGTGTGTGATATTGAAACTTGCTATGCCTAGGAATCCAAGTTTCGGCACAGGGTTCGGCTGTAGTGTCTAAAAATAAAAGTGTTTTTCTCGACTCGATTCCCCCGTCAAAATATAGCCATTGAGATAATTGGCTAGGGAATATTATGGAGTTTTATCACAACATTCCAAGTCCATGGGAAGAGGAAAGGTGCAACACATTTCTTGTGCACTGGAAGTGGACAGTAGCAGTAATTCGAGACAAGCTAATTTACTGACTGGTGGTCTGAATCAGTCCTACACGGTCTACATAGAGGGACCTATCGTGCTTTTTTGGGGGAAGTGAATATTGTCAGGGCAGTGTTGTTAATGTACTCCTTCTCTGCTCATATATCTTTGTATTTTGTATACAGTGGGCTGCTCACTTCAGTATTTTTTGTTGCTTCACCAAAGTTTTCTTTTTTGGAAGAAAAAAGTCAAGATAATCTTTG
>JAHZMY010001725.1:0-25281 GCA_027743915.1 Seira sanloemensis | reverse complement strand
ACTGAGAGTCGTCTATCTGCCATTTAATTCAAGTAGGTAGACCAAACTGGCTTTGCTACTTCGTTGCCCCCTCTTCCAACATTTACACTTTACGCTTTCATTAAGACACACCAGAAGCATTCTCATCAAGCACAACTTCAACTAGTCTTTTTTTCCAATGGAGTTTCTACCTCAGCTCCGTCTCTCTCTATCTGTCTTGCGAGTCCAAGAAAACATTATTTTCTTATCTCGTAAAATATTCAACTGCTCCGTTTCTCTGTTAGTGTCACCACTACCACCAAACTGCTATCATCATCATACCGCAAACCCATGTATTATCGCATTTTTCTCCCCTAAATTTTTTTCCTCTACAATTTGCTCTTGTGAGTATTTACGTACACTACTACTACACATCATGAAATCCTGTGAGGATGAGACGAGACTCCGGCTATACCATGACCATCACAAAATAATTCATGTAAACAGTGGAGTGGACACATAGTATAGGCTGTGAGTAGGAACTTGTGCACGCAACAAGCTCTAGAAAAACGCCGCTCTCGCGAATAAAATACACAAGCTTATTACTCGTTTCACTTCAGACGATGAAGAAAAAAGGTAGGTCAGCAAAGTGAGTTTTTCCATAGTGCAAAAATTCTGAATCGGCATTGTCGGTACACAATGCATAGCATAGGTAGAATAATAAAGGATAATAGTAATGATAATCATATAATCATCATCATCACAAGATAATATGGATGGTATGCAAAAATACGAATACGAAAGGCATATTATGCTGTTTTTCTGCACGTTACAAACACATACAGCTCTCATACTGGCCTGTCGGGGTAGTATTTGCAGGTAGGCATCTCCCACCAAGCCTGGTATAAGGCGAGAAGCAATCCATCCGGAAAATTCCAAGCACGAACACGAACAAAAATTCATTTTCGTATGATATGATTGAAGTAGTGATGGAGCATGATCATTATCTCAGAAACCATTATGCTACTTTTTTTCATGCTATCCCTTATTACAAAAGATTTTGTAAGTTTGTTTTTTATCAAAAAAAAATGAAAAAATCTCTCCCCCATTTTATAATACGGAGAGTAGAAATACAATTGCGAGTTATTTCACTAAAAGATATATATTTTTTCACAGGAGATAATATTTAATAATATATTTACCATAAGTTCACCACAGTAAGACGAAGAGAAAAAAAGTACGTTGGGAGAGATATTTTGTGGTGAGCTCATAGCTAAATCAAGAAAACAATTTCTCTGTGAAAGATAATGGCGAAATGTATTTCTAATGTAGGTAGTTGTAAGTAGGTATGTGCTCTTCTACAAACATGTATATACGTAGCATATGTATACAGCATAAAAGTTGAAAAACAATAAAACACTCTCTTACAAGTTCTTTTTTTTCAAACGACACGTATCAAACAATTTAATACATGGAAATATATGAGGATAGGGTGATGTGTCTCTCAAAAAAAGCTGCTAATAAGTAACGATATTATTGTTTTGATTTGCGCCTTTGTCATCAAACTAGTTTTAAGACACTAGGTTAGAATTTTTCGTGGTGTGCTTTTGTGCTTGTCTAAGAGCCGATTTCATTCCTTGAATATAAATTTCGATTGCAACCACACCGATCGGAACCTCAACCTGGCTGGGTTTTTTTCTTTTTCTCATGGCTAATATTTACGTGGCAGATATGTACATATACATGTGTACGCTGTCTTTCTATCTGATTGTGCTTGTAGGAAATAAGCCTACATTTGGGAAATGAATGTCTCATAGTTCACTGGATAATTTCAAGTTTGCATAAGAGCATGAAAAATTCAGGAGCTGGTAGAACGTAAATTATAGTACAGGGAAATGCTATGTATTCAGCAAGAACATCAATCAAGCCCGACTACTTCGTAACCGCAACGCTATATTATGCCCTTTGAACATGAAAAATTCAATTAAACCGTATTTTGCACAGAATTGCAGAGTGTGTTACAATAATTAGAAACGTGAACTTTTACAAATTTCTGGTAATTTTGCGGGCCTCCCTGTCATTTCAAGTACAGTGGAAAAAAATGGATATTTACACACCAAGGCTTTTATCTTAATGCAATACCGAGCTGTGCAAATAAAATTATGAAAACATTTGTCTACGAGCTGGGAAAAAACTTGACAAGATTTGAGAGATATTCAATGCATATAATTTGAGTATACTTTGGGAGACGTATTTATAATATCTTTTGGAAATGCGGGAAATAATCTTCGATAATAAAAAAGTTTGGAAAAAGCCTCGAGAATATTAAAAGGTACATTTAGACTCTGGAATTGAATTGATTATGTGTCTGATACAACATTTGCGGATTTTTAATATTCGCTGATGCTCAAGATGGGAACAATAGAAGCAGCTTTTTGGAGAGAAAACTCCATAGCGATAAAAATCCTTTTTGGAAAATACTAGACAAGCATTTTCATCAGGTAAAATAGTTTTAATTTTCTACAAGTAAAACCAATGATGCGTCATTACCAAACACACGTGTGACGCAAGCACGGTAGGGCTTTACAAGGAAAGTTTAACAAACTTGCGGACATGAAATGGAAGGAAATATTCACATTACAGCAATTATGAAAGCACTTAATAGCAAAAGCCAAGAAGCTGTGGCGCTGATAAAATACATAATTATATGCAAAAATCGCATAAAATGTTCAATTAGGAATGTTCAGAAAGAGACAATGCAATTTGACAATACGGAATTTCCAACGTTAGGAACTGCGTGACAACACTGACTCAACAAAAAATACAATAATGGCATACATCATCTACTAGAAAGATGCTGCTGAAAAAATATATAACGAAAAAAATATCATACAAAAGTTTAATATAAAATGCTAAAACCCAACCCAAAGGTAAAATAGGAAGTGTCGCAACAGTGCTAGTCGTTGTTCCAGAGTCAACTTTCGAATAAAAAATCCAGATCCCAAACTTCCCTTCTGGGCAAGCGTCGCACATCTCACAGCCATCGCAACCGTAAAAAGTAAAATGAGTCGTAAAAGTGAAGCATGAGATGGGAACTACAGTGTACAGAGAGGAAATAATCACGCCATCATAGCAAAAACGCTTTTCTGCCAAAGAGGTAAAAACAGGCTGGGAATATTGGTATCCAATAAAAGTAAAACGCGAGAGCGATTCTTCACTAAAGGCAGGGAAGCGCAGACCATTCCGCATTCACGGAACGAATGAAATTGACTTAATTCAATTTACAGATTAGATGCCATTTCCTAGCATGAAACTCCTCTAAATGCGTAGTAGGGGCATATAGAATTTTTTTTATTTTCAGGGCTGGAAATGGGCTCACAATCAGAAATATGGAAGCCAAATTAGAATCTCTCTTCTACTCTGTCATGGTCAGTTCTTTTTGCAGTGAGTCATAAAACTTAATTTGTCAAGGACGGGAAAGGAGCAGTAATAACAAGACTTTTATGAGATGGGATGGTGATGGTGAGCAATCATAAAAAAGCTCGTTGACTACTACCTCGATTCACACATGAAAGCTTTTTCCACCAATCTACACCAAAAATGTACTTTAGGAGAAATTGAGCTTTTCCCTCCGTTCAGTAACAGGCTTGACCTTTGCTTTCAGCATGTTTGCTTCTCCAAACATGAGTGGACAATAGATAACCGTTTTTGTGTCAAAAGCAAGTGAAATTCCTGTTTAACTTATATGAGAAATTATGAGACGGGATGAAGTATGAGATGAGTGCGCTCGAATTTTGTTCGACACTTCACTCATCATGGGAAAGCAATCTTTAGAGTAAACTTATGTTGTATGTATGTTCATGCATTTACATACATACATACATATACACATATATGAATCTTATTTACCTTTCATATGCAACCGCGTATCAGGAAAATTGAAAGTTGTATCGTCAAGAACAGCCCAATAGTCTTATCGATCCCATAAATTTGTGCAATACAAATGATAATTACAGTTTGATGAATCACGATTTATGTCTGTGTATTGAAAAGTCTGTTTTTTATGTGTGCATTGTAAAAAGCACGGTTCGAGATAAAGAATTCGGTTTGGAATTTATATGACTTCAGAAGGTCACATTAACTTCAAATTAGAAATGTGTTTTAGCCCATAAAACTGTACTGCAAGCGCTACTATAAAAGCCCTCTACGTCTTCCCGACAAAATCGCAATAGGATAATGATGATGATGAGATGAAGCTATAAAAATTACTTCCCTCATATGTTTTCCTCCTAACTTTATCCCCCATTAAAAAGGTAATTAGCTGAGGCATTAAAAGCAAACCAATTTTTATGGAATGTTGAATCATAATACTTATACATACACGGAATTGTGAACGATATTTTTGGAGCATCAACTGCCTTGCAAAGTTTTACATGTGTAAAGCACTTATTTACTAAACCTCTAACAAATGTTGAGAATGCATGTACTTGGCGACAAAAGCAAGAAAGTAGAGCACAAGTTTCTTGCTCAAAGTTTAGAGAAAGGAGTCACACATATTTTACGGTTTCCCTTTTACCGCCCGATTAGTTTCCTTCCTTTTTCTTTTTAAAATTTCAACGCCACGAGAATCTGAAACGTACTGCCTTCTCACAGTTCCATGGCCTCTCCAAACACCACATCATTTTGTATTTATTCCTCACTCCCAAATTATTTACAAGGGAAGCGTGTTTCCCATAAAGAAAAGAAGGTAGGTGATCATATTATGATAATTACAGAAGTGTGGCTAGGGAAACTATCATGGTCGTTGCAAAATCGCGTTTCTTTTGCTGGAAAGCCTTATACGAAAGTCCGACCCTACCTGGTTATTATTACGGTGTGCAAAATTCATAGGAACGAGAACGAGGTACAATGAGTCGAGCATTTTCTACGAGATTAATTTTTTAACAAGAGCTGAGAGCAGAAAGACAAAGCCTCGGAGACGTGGCAAAACCCTGCCGAATTAAAGTCTTATGATATCCCACACACGAACTTCAAAAGGAAATCTCCTCACGTTTTTTGCTCATAGGTACAAAATACACTTAAGTATGTAGGTACATACACACATTCCGCGAAATAAAAAAATCGCTTATTAATCTCGATGCCGTATAAATAGAGAATATTTAATTGAATTTGGGGATATACGGAAGGCCCAACACATATATTTATATAGCCCTGGAAAGTTTCCCTCTGCGACACAATTGCACTGGATAAGCAAGAGGGAACACAAAGGGAATTCCCTACGAAAAATTCATATTTCAATAACATTGGCCTTAAGTTGATTTGATTCTTTTTACATAAAGGAAATCGGAGAGCTTCACTCATTCCTTCATTTCATCCAGTATTGATTTTCCACTTGAGATAAGAACACCCACACACCACACTATAGGACTTGAGGAGGAGAGAGAGAAACCTGTGAAGTGGTGACTAACATATATCCCAAATGTCTATAGCACTTCCTCCTAAAACGGCGGCGTTTCATTTAGGCACACATTTTGTATGAGCGAAAAAAATAAAGAGTGAAAAACCCTAGACGTATGGGAGAGCAGCAGCAGCAGTGAAAATTTCAATATATCGCTTAAAATGGTATTAAACTCGGCGTGCTAAGCTTTACTGTTGCTATGCTCTCGGTACTTTCCCCTACATGCCTTCCACTTTACGTATGTGCTCGTTTCCTTCAACTGTCATGGTAATGTCATGTCTGCTTTCTTCTGTCTCTCTCTCTCTCCCAGTCATTTCCACAGAATGCGAAATCGGCAATAGGTTTTCCGTTTCGAAACAACGAAATTTATTGAACCAAAAAGCGGGACAAGGGAGGAAGTAAGCATTCCATGCAAAGACGGTCGCTTACTCGCCAATAACTAGTCATCAAACCTCTTTACATAATGTTCAAGAGAGGAAGTAGACATCAGCACATAGAGGACATAAGTGGTTGTTGTGGCCCTCCTCCAGAAAAAATTCGAAGGAAAAGGTAAGTGATGAGCAATCCTCACGTTTATTGTTCAAACAGACTCTCTCACTTTGCCATCATAGCTTAAGTGAAAATCACCAAACTGGTCAAAGGTAGTAATAACAGCAACAAATGACTACTGTAAAGACTGCTCCGAGTCTCACAACCCCTCCGGTATTTAAAGGGTATTAATGCATGTGCCTCCAAACCTTTGTCTTCACTCACTTAATACATGTCACAATAATGGTCAACTCTCCAGGTAGAAATGGCCTAGGATAGGTGAGCTGACAGCTCATAACTTAAATAAAGTTTTTATGATATTACAATAAAAATTGTGATGAAAGCGCTCGGAAAGAAAATGAGATTGAAATGGAAGTGGGAACGGGAAAACGGCATTCCCATTATATATATGAGGTAGGTGCATGTTCCACCAGCCCTTTCCCTAGTTTTCCCACTCGTGCTCACACTTAAACTTCAGTAATCATTTGTATAATGCTCTTTGACACGTTCGCCATCGTCCTCGTAAACAGAGAGAAGTAGTTTGGAAAATGGAGTCTCGTCTTTTAATAGAAAAAATGTATATCTCATTTTCAAAAATTTTATGCATGATTTTATTGATGAGTATCATGCAACTCTTTTAGGCTGAGGCTGAAGAGGTATTTTTCTCCTCCAAAAAAATTCTGCCCATCCATAATTCGATGACGTTCATTCTAACCCTGATTATAAATTTTTTCCTTCCCATTTCCCATTGAAAAGGAACCGTGGAATCGGGGAAAAAGAGAAAATACAAAATGCCTATCCAGGGACACGAATTTCTCTGACAAAGAGAAAGTTGAATATTTTTTCCAAGGTATATGCCTTTCATATTCAAACTTTACAATACGTTTGCGTGTACCTCTCCCGTCATCACTTTGGCAATGTCTCGAGGACGGACCATTTTTTGAAAAAAAGCCCAAGCGGACACAAGAGGGGACACACATGTAATAGACTGCATGAGGAGCGTTCAGTGCACGAAGCGAGGAGTGAGGTTGCTCGAGCTCTTCTCATGCTCCTCATCTGAAGGTGACGTCGTGTGAAGGGAATATACTTTTTGTTGACTTTTCTCCACTTCTGCGATCATGAATGAGACAACTACAACTTGTGCTTTCTCTTTCGCTTGGAAGAAAAATGTTACGAGTTGATTAATGCTTTAAGACTTTGCAAACAAGGAGTTTATCACTCCCAACAAACATCCTTGATATTTTTTATCTCTTCTTGTAGGGGTGAATGCCGTGCTTGATTCAACCCGGGTTTATTAATAGAAATGAATGAGGAACAGCGTCGTATGTATGTTCAGCTCCATTTTCACGTTCAGACCAGGAGAGGGGAATGTACACACACTCCTGTGAGAAATCCGATTGTAATTTGATGAGCACTGGAATGGCGGTGATAATGATCGAGTCACTGTTGGAAGGCCTTTGAACCTCTCTCAAATCTCCATGGATAATAGCAATCTAGTCAAAACTCAGATGTCTCAATCTTGTTTACGAGCTGTGTGTATTTACTCTCTCTCTCTCTCTCTCGACATCTCAACTAGATTTTCCTCCATCCTGTTACCAACCAAACCTATTAAAGGGTCTATATTTATACATACCTATATGCTTTTTTTAAATGATGGAAACATTTTTTCCCTTCGCCAAACTCCTCCCAAGAAAAAGGAAATGGACATCAAAGGAGGAAAATTACGAAATCAATTTCATTTCCTGAATCATAATGAAATTGGTAAGGACAAAGTTGAAAACGATAACAAGTTGTGAAGACCTCGTTAACCAACATCCTACTCAACTCTGACTTCATATATTGTGGGGCAAAAGTATGAAATCACACGAATCCTCGGCGAAGAAAGGCTTCCTGCTACTAATTTCCTTTTCTTCTACCCAAACTAAAGAAAACATTTTTTGAAAAAAAAAACTTTTTTCCTCTCTTGCTCTCTTCTAGTATGCGTGGAAAGTGACTTGAGCAACTCAACACCTGTAATGGAATTAGCCAAACATTTTCATGTGGATGTTTATGGATTCGCAGAAGTTTTAAGTAAATGGAATTGACATATCCTCACTCCTAGTTTTTATTGCGTTAGTTGTGCTTCCTCCAGAAGGAAAAAAGAGGAGAGAAAAAGTATTTCTCCGTGTCACATGTACGTAGCGCGTGAAAGTGAGGAAAGTACATACATGTATTGTTATCAGTTGTGTCCTTGTTACTTCCATTTTCTCTTTGATCCATCTACGCTCTATATTGTGCATTTGCGTCACACAAAAATGTTCTTTTCCGTGTGCAGAAAAAAAACCTTTATCACCTCCAACATTAAGCTCCTCTTTTCATCTCCAGCCATGGATAGGTTGACTGTCTTCTTTGCTTGCTTATGTCATTTTTTTCCTCCAAAGATTCATTTGCACCAATTGGGTTCCCAGGCCTCCTCAGAATACATCAAACTTTTCATGAGGGGCTTTATTCTAAAACCAACAAAAAGAACACGAGCCCGCATTTCCTCCAAATGGGGGGAATCAACCACGGACATAATGCACATAACAACAAAATGTCTCAATTTGAAGTTTCTATAGGTACGGCACACTCTGGGCCCCGTAGATTATTTTCTCCGTAATACTTCCTCCTCAGAGAGAGAGAGACAGGAGGTGGAAACAAACATTCAACCGACAAACAGACAAACTCGACACAATCTGAAGAGCTTATGGAAAATAATAAAAGAAAATACATAATAATAATATGTTGTGTCTAGCACTCCGCGTTTCCTTGTATCCCCTTTTTCCATTTCAGTGGAAAGCACACAATCTCAAAAGATGAAAGGGCCCTTTATGGATTCTATTACTCAGAGAAAGGAAGTTGAATTGAGTTAAAAAGGAGGAAATCGCGTAAGCCGAGAATCTTCTCAGATGAATAGAGATAATTTTCTTTTCGAGTTTACTCTTTTTTTTCGAAGGATTCAACATTAACCAAAATCATAGATGTATTTATGAGCTTTTACACTGCCTTTGTTGGAGTTTTACTTGAGAGCTCGCTTTAGCAAAAAGAGATCAAAAGTAAGGAGACGAAGATGAATGTGCCGAATTCCTATTATCTCACGTTAAGAAATGGACCATGAACTCCCTCTTGTCCCAGCATCAAAGGGGAATCAACTCGACTCACATCTTGTTGGAAGTGTTGACGTACACTTCGTCGACATACCTTTTCACTCTCTCTCTCTCTCTGAGAGATAGACAAGTTTTATTTTTTCAACCAAATTTGTGTCGCATTGTTCAGATCAACAGCTCAACTGTAAGGAAGCAATGGGACATTTAAAAAAAGTAAACTTGAGTATGGGTATTTGTTTAGTTTAATACTCTATTGAATTTCTTCTTCGTCGTCGTGTGTTTACGTTTTCCCGACCTTGAGCTTAATACAGAAGCTTTTTTCGTGGAGGCCGTTCTTCAAAAGACATTATGGTTCATCTGATATCATAATAGTATGCATTATGTGACGATTAAAGCTCTCGAGTCTTTTAAAATTTAAAACCCCCGGAAATATTTATCTTATGTTCGTTCTCGACACAATCCATAAAACTCGATGCAAAGTATGTCTTTATGTTGCCACTCGCGTTGCAGTTTTGCTAATCTAGCAATTTGAGACTTTTATGGCACATTTCATTTCAGAAGAGGTACGGCGGAGCGGGGAGCGAAAAATTTTTATGGCTTGTTGTACGCAGCACAACTCCGCCCCCTTGTTTCAGAAGCATGCCACACATCTCATATGGAGAGTTGAGATAAGTCACAGCGCTGGCTCGTTTGAATGAGCTAAAAAGGCATTATTTTTAATGATTATGACGTTGACGTAATACTAATACATTGCATCTTCCTTTTTGTCTCGGTGTGCTTGCACTCATTCTCGTAAATTTAAGTGTGAAGCAGTTATGGCTATAATTCCTTTATAATCCATCCTCCGACCCGTGATTTCCTACCGAATCTAGACGACTTTACATTGTACGAGAGTAATATTATGCTAATTTATTGGAGATGAATGACAGCTCTGTTGATCATCAATGTGATACGATACGCATTACTTAGTGCCTCACTTGCAAAAAAAAACGTTGAGAAGATTCTGTCACTCTCGGTTTACGATGTATTCATGTACGATATTATTATTATTATTTTTGCAAATATGCCATCAGATGAGAGATTAGCTTGATACATACGATTTGCATACAAAACCGCCACGTCACAAATGGTAACATATGGGTTTCAAAGTGTGTGTATTTTAGAAGTCAAAGTAATTTCTAGAAGGATACTCTTCGACAGGGAGTTGACCATGCCAGACAACTTTTGCGTGAAAGTCATGTCCTTTTCGCACTTTTTCCTTGTCCTTTCAACTTGAAATTTAAAATTGGCGTTTCGATTCCGAGTATATTAGATTTTTTCTAAAATAATTCAACTACCAGCCAAAATCGACGATTTCGTGACACATTGCTTACTACTACGCTTGAATAAATCAACCGAGTTTTTTTACTTTACTGCAAAGTGAAAAAAGCTTGCGAATTTCAAACAGCAGCTTTGAAAAAAAACATTCAAAGTGGGAACAAAGAAGGTCCAATACCCTTGGAATAACTTATCCCTGTGGGGAATCGGGTTTAAGCAACCAAGTTGAAAACTTTAGTCGTCAGTTTTTTTTGGCAATTTGATATTTTCATTTAAATTTCCTTTCAGGGAGACCTTGAGCTTAAAAAAATACGAGAGGCGCACATAATACACCTCTCCCTCACTACTGAAGTGCAACTAATCTAGGTATGTATATGGATTGTGTTGATGGCACAAAAAAGTATTGACGTGGCCGCTCTCATCACACATAAAACCCATGTCTTTCTCACTACGAGATTTTCACCCTGTGGCATGAGCCGTGCTTTGCAAAAAAAATCTACCCTTTTTTTGAGTTTACGGTGTTTTCCTCTTTCAGCCATTTACGAATCTTTGTCACCATTCGAGTTGAGCCCTAATCTAACGTTTATTTTCTCTCACAATAAACTCGACTCCCAAAGGGATGTGACTGCAATGCCGAGTTCCACAAGGAAGGTTATATTGCGACATGTATCATCATATGGTTTTATTGCAAATCGCCTCAACCAAATCTCAACTCGAGGGAATAAACTGCCTAATTGGCTTTGTAATAGCTATAGCCACAAGTTTAGCCAGCAGTTTTATTTATGACACAGAGGAAAAAAACTTCCTTGTAAGCATATTGCAGAGTGCACAGATACAAAACATTATGAGAGATGGTGGGGAATGCACCTACCGCAACTAAATCAAATCCAACTCATCCAATCTATGCCTAAAAACTCTGAGTGTGCACTTTTCTCACTCTTTGGCCCGGAGACTCCCTCTGGCATTCGTAGCATAATTAATCGTACGCTATGGAATTTTTCCAATGATGATGGTCGTAAGGTAACAGCGTATGGAAATGGAGATGATGAATGCATTTACTTACTAAATATATGCTGTAGGTGGATGGAAGGAAGCGTATAAATTGCATACAGTGTAATGTTATTTTATTTTTACCTGACGGGAAGATGGTCAAACTCCGAATTGTACGGATACTCTAGGAAAAATTGGCGTTCCATCTCCATTTTGATTGTGTGTGTAGCGGTCCGCGATGCAAAAGATAAAGTGAATTAAATTTATGACTCTTCACGTCTTCTTGAGAGACCGACTGCGAAGAATCTGCTCGTTGTTTTATATCTCTTTTGTGTTTGTGTGGCTGATGTTTGTTGTTCTTTCAAGGTTAATATCGCAATTTATGAATGTTATGTTGTATTGTGTTCTACAAAAGCGGTGGATATATATTCCTTTTATTATGTGAAAGCTGTCAGCTCTCGGAAACAGTTAGTTTTATCACAACACCATCCACAATCCTCTGTTTTGGAAATGTCTCATTAACTCTGGGAAACAATTGGTTGGGAAAACTGAGTTCATTAATGGTCCTGCTATAGTTATTATTACTATTTGATGAGGTAATCCATAGTCCGGGAGGGACATCAACTTGGAATCGTCTTGTTTCTCCGTTGGGGTCAGTATGGGCAATACTCATGATACAACTGCAAATACCCCTGCTTGCCTCCGAAATGAGCTGTTTCTTTTGCTATAACCTCTTTTATTGTTCTCTTCATGTGAAGTAAGCTCATCAAGAATCAGGACAGAGAGTAAGAGAATGACACGAGTTGAGCTAATGTCACCGACGGAATATTAAACAATTGCCGATTCCATCTAGTTCCAGTTCCCTTCTTCCACCGACAATTGAGTCATTCCTTTTGTCAAACAAAATTGTGTTGGAAGTCAATCACTTCTCTCAAAAAGTACATAGAAATAGCACAAATGACGAATTGTCTCTTCTAAATATATTGCCTAGATTTACACTGGTCAGCCTCGCTCAGAGAGAGAACTGAGACCTTCGTCAAAATATATTGGGTGACACTCAATGAGAGACAGAAAAAAGTTTTTTTTTTTGGTTCGCTGGACGTTACTTTTTTGTGCTTAATCAGTCTACGGTCATCGAGATTTCTTACATACGTACAATAAACTTTTTGTTTGTTAGGTTAGCACCATCAAATTCACGTAAAGTACTATGCACCATAAGGTTATTTATCTGTAAACTGACCACAAGTTTACAAATGTCCCCACAAGAGAATACTAAGGAAAAGCTAAGTAGCAGACTTCCGGCTTATAGAGACTTGTAAAATTAGAGGCTAAAAAGATGTATACTTCGTATATACTTATATTTTTTTGGCTTTATTGAGCTGATAACATTTACCATACCCCGAACGTTTCTTGAGATGATGACTCACTTAAATATGTAGTTGATTAAGCTTGAAGTTAGCATTAGCTTAAGATAATCACAAGAAGGAATTCTAAGTATCTTTGTCTAGAAACAATTCAGGTACTGAAAGGAGAAAGAAATTTGTTTGTTTGGTACTCTCAGTGTAAGGTACACACAGCAATTCTCAATGTACGTCTTCTAAAAAAATGACTAAAATATGACTTTGACAGACTTATCTTTCTTTTTTGTTTTCGTATTTTACGAGGAAAAAGAGGAATTGTACAAAGTCGTCGTAAAAATATATATACCCTTATTCCCAGTCACACTTTGTTTCATTTTGCAGCAATCACATTTTCATGGACTGTTTCATAACAAGTACCGCTACGTCTCTTCATAGTCTCTCTCTCTATCAGTGAGGATGCTTATGTCTCTCTAAAACCTTTTTTTTCTTTGGTGAAGCCACAAAAGCAAAAACTACATGCCTCAGCGTCTTTGATTGCTTTGAAGATTGGCTCAAAGCGCAGATGAGTTGAATTTGAGTTCACTTGCTATACAACTGCAGAAAGTTTTTTTTTCGGTGGGAGGCAATTTTCTCTTGTATATTTATCCCGATTCACAGGTGACAATATCTTTCTTCCAGGTGTAACGAGGTCCGTGTCACCTCGGCAGTATTAGCGACACAACTAGTAATAGATCGCATCTTTGATGTCATTCTCACTTTTAAAAGAGCACTCACAAGTTCAATCATGAGCCACGAGGATCGTAAAAAGGATGGCTTCGGAGATAACGTCTATTTTGAGTAACTATTATTCTTCGGGATAAAAATACCTTTTATGACTTGTTTATCACTTCGTCATTGGAAAACAATACGTTAATACAATTCCCACTTTGACGGCCTGCGACACAAACAAACTCGCGCAGACTATCTTATGTCATCCGCGCTTAAGTCAATTATTCACAAGAATTTTGTTCAAATCTTGTTATTTTTGCACCAGTCAATCTTCAATCAACCCTAAAAAAAATCTTTCCTTTTCCACTGACAATTACGTCCAGCTGAAGAAACTGCTGTGTGTATGAGTGTGTGAGCATGGCTCACATGACTTATTATATGACGATCAGCTTTTGCTTTCACGCGCTGAATGATGATCCCCTTCCACTGTAGTGATCTAGCCGTTCTCGTCACCGTCCTTTAAAGGAAGTTAACACCCGCAAATTTTCTCTCTTATTTTTGTACGAGGGTAGGTAGTTATTTTTAAAAAAAGCGCACCGCATATGATATTCGTATTTTTCACGTTTCTAGAAAAAAAGTGTCCTTTCACAGTATTTCTGTTATTATCTCCCTAAGTTTTTTTTATCTGACTCCGTATACTTCCCAATAAGAACTACCACCTCTTGGGTCTCAAGCGGTAGTATAGTATGTACAAGAGTATGACAGGAGAGTCTCGAGCAGAAACGCAGAAGAGGGGAATCAGGAAAAAAACTACTACCGTAGTAGAGCGAAAAGCATTGCACAGACCGTAGTCGAGAATTCGCTGCTGCTACGAGTTTTGTTCATTTGGCTCGTTCTCACACTGCCTCAGACTACTACCACTACTCACTCACTGGTTCTTTTGCTACTCATCTGTTGAACCATTCCTCACATGTAGGAAAGAGTCCTTTAAAGTTGGAGTTTTGCCTCATATCTCCCCCATGCTTCGTATTCACATCGCCTCACATTTTGCGAAGCTTCAAGAAAACACTGTTGGGCATTAAAATGCACAATACAAAAAAAATTTTTTGTTCTTCGTGTTCATGTGGCCAAATGATATACAAAAGGAGGGTGGAAAAACAAGAAGTCTTCTTCAAACTGCGAAAAGGTATCCGACCGAATGAAAACTGGTCTTTGCCTTTTGTTTGCCATATAGCCAATCTCACATATATGCATGCATGCTCGAGAGATATGTGTATAAAACTCTCAACTTAAAGCACATCACATGTGCAACGCTAAAAAAGAGTATTTTTTTCTTCTTCTCGAGCTTGATGCCCATTCCAAATGCAACACACAGTGTTTCCCCTTCGTTCATGGCGATATAAGAAATGTGTTGTGTGTAAGAGTAATAAACATAAACGGCAGCGAGTTTTAAGTTGCCGTGTCGATTAAAGAAATATGATATGATGCACTTGTTAACTAGTTTTTAAAGGGGTGCAAAATATTGGGTTTTAAAAGGAGCCGTGTGAATAATTTCGTCAAATTTGCTTGTCTCCCATTTCCCTCTCGCGAGAGAATGAGATAGATTGGTAGATACATACAAATACATGCACATCGGAACTGAAAAATAAAAAAAATTCTCTCTCCATAGACAAAAAAATTAGGAGAGAAAATCTTGGCTTTATTTTCGATGAAGAAACCATGGACTTTAATTCCTCCGTCTGAAATCTAGAGTTGGTGTGGGATACAAAAAAGAGGTAAGAAGCTAAAGGGAAAAACCTTTCAGCAAAAACCAGCTGAAGTGAAGCTATATTAGCTACATAGCAATTTCTTTTTTCGCAAAAAAGTGGTCTCTGTCTTTATCCCTACCTGCTGCTGGTGTTCGACAAAATGTATACACTGTAACAAGAGCAAGAACACTGTTATACTCAAGCTTTACCTTATTGCTATCAAATGATGTATATGTAAAATTCCCTTGCGCTTCACCATCTTTTTTCCCGTTGAATTAAACGAAAACAGCGAGAGAGAGAGAGAGAAAAAAAAACTCTCCGTCGGTACGTGAAACGAAGGTCAACTCGAGAACGATGAAAAACAAGCTTGGCTTTCGTATGCGAGAGGATAGTAACAATGTAATTCTCAATATTCCTTCAGAGTAGTATCGTACGGTATGATGGTAGGTATTTATTTGGTGGCGTGGTATGATCATGATTACATATACCGAAATTAAATAGTCTATATAGCATGGCAAGAAAAAAATTGTTAATGCACGGTTTACTTATGTTATATATGTACTACTGCGAGAGATAAATGACTTTTCTGTTGGATTTTTTCAACTTTTTCTTGAGCAAAAATACATAATTTCATTTTGCTTTGCAAAACGAAACGAAAATCCTCCAATAAAATCTGGAGCTTCTTGTGTATCAACAAGGAATGAGCAAAAAAGACATGAATACCTACGTGTGTATGTAGTGGAATGCGTTTTATTCGGAGAAATATTGTTTTTTTTCTGGTAAAAGGAATCCTTGTTTTATAGGTAGACTCGGTAGAGACAAGAAGCAGCAGCTCAGATTAAAAATAAGAAAATGAGGCGGATCTGTGTGATCTGATGCAGTTTCTTCTCTCAATTGCGAAGGAGAGATTCGCCTTTTTTAGAAAATCGAGATTTAACAAAGGTGATACAATGATGAAGATGTAAACTTTGCTGAATTTATACAAAAAAAAATGTACGAAAAGGCGTTTTTCTGTAAGTTTTGATTTGCAGAAAAAACTCTTTCCAAACATGTGAAAAAGGCTCAAAATGTTCAAGAATTATTCTCTTGTACTTTTCTTATCTTTTCGGTACTTCCTACCGTAAATATGAATCATTCACATACAATGTTTCGTATCAGGAAAAAGCATCTTTGCGAATTTTTTTGTGAGAATGGAAGTGGACGACTACGTAAAGACTAGTGTAATTGTGATTTAGTAAAAAAAAGAGTCATGATGCATTTGGCAATTTAAATATGAAGATTAGCAAAAAACGCAGTAGACAAAAGCACTTTATCTTAAAAGTATGTATATGCATATGTACATATATATTCCTGAACTTGCTCGAAGGATTTACATCTCGACTCAAAATCAAAAGTAGAATGAAAGACGGCAAAAAGAAAGTTAATTACCCTATCGTTCTTCCTAGCATCTCCCATGAGCACAAGTTTGCATTCTCCAAAAAAAAAGTAGGATAATGACGGGGGAAAGCAAGAGGAAAAGGTGTGCTCCAGAAAGCTCGATAATTTTTTCCCCCTTTCATTCCTCTGCAAGAAAAGTTTGCATTGTTCAGACGAGTGGTAAATGACGTCGCGAGTTTTCAAATTGGATTTAGATTAAGGGGAGCAGAAAACGAGGATGACCTTTTCTCGAACAAGCAGCTTGTTTTTCTTTCAATTTCTTCTTGACTTTCTCTACATTTCTTCCCTTGCAAGCCCAGAAGCACTTGCTTTCTTTATGCATCAGCAATCAGAATGCTCAATAATAGGACATTAGTGAGAATGAAATTGTACAAACGAGCTCCAACGCAAGAGTCCGTAATGATGAAGTAGGAAGCGTGTACTCGCTCTTTTATCAATCACGCTTAAAAGCTTTATCACGCGTACAAGTATGAATGCTGAATATTTACTCATAGAATATAACAAATACATATGCTCAAGTTTTGGAGCGAAAAGACGTTTGCCTCGTTTCCCCGCTGTCGTGGAGCCGAAATGACCGAGTCTTACGATGATTGGCATCTTAGAGTACAAATATGCAGGAAATATAGAGCACACTACCTTTAATCTGCATCGATATCGACAGCAGTGGCTGCTGCATGCAAAATCAAGTCTATTTAATATGAAGTGTAAACAACACGACGTAAAACGAGAGAGGAGAGGGTGATGTTGATGGAAGATAATAGTGAAGCAAGGTAAAACACCCTGCAGATCACATATGATGGATATGTGGATATGAAGCATGTAGCAACAGCAGCGTTGAACGAACCACCACAGCCAGAGTGAAAGAGAGATAAAGTTTACGGCCTTTGCAAGAGGAGGGAGAAAATATGGCAACAGCGCAAAGCGCCCTTTTCCGGTGATCGGAATGGTCGTGAGTCGTGATGCTTGTGAAGATGACGAGGAAGAGGATGTAGGGTATGGGAAAGTCGTAAAAATGGTATATATAAGATGCAGTATGCACTCCAGTTCTTCCCAGAAAAAGTTTTTTTATGAACGGAGCAAAGCAAGGTATGTACATACGAAGGTGCATGAAACGACGTGCTGCTCAGACTCTTACATTTTAGTCATCGCTCCGGAAGAGAGAGACAAGAGAGAACGTGAAGATGAAGAATAAAGGGAAAAGGCGAGTGTCGTAAAAACATGAGAATAGACTCCCGATTGAGGGGGAATGGGTAACAAAAATCCGCAGATAGAGTGTACCTATGGACTACAGCATAATATGAGATATGAGGAATCACAAAAGCTCACTCGGTGGAAGAGGGAAAAGGTAGGGGAAATCCAATATTTTCAGTCGACGGGAAACGTAAGCTTTTACTTGAGAAAATAGGCAGTCAAATGGTGGAAAATGAATTAGAAAATGGTAATATTTTATGGAACGATGAAAAATAAAATAAGGAGCTTTTATACTCTGTACATACATACAAACACACGGAGACTGTCGTAGGCTGAATATGTACATACATTTGAATGTAGATGCGTACATGCTCACTCGATTCAACCAAATTGCGACTTTGAGCGTTCTACTGTAAACAGGATTTTCCTTGGGGGAAAACAGAGATAAAGTAAAGTGCGAGTAGGTAACGCTGAAGCATCCTCTTTGAATTAAAGTTTGCTTTTTCGGGAAGCATTTATTTGCGAGTGGGAAACTACATAGCCCTGTCTTAACTCTTTCTGCGGAGTATAACGCCACACGAGTACATGAGTAAGTGTGACTGCGTAATCTCGAAATTGACCATGCATCGTCATCATATTATCGCTTTAGAAATTCCTCTTTGCCGCAATCCTTGAACCGAATTTCATAAAATAAGGGAAAACTAAGAATGGTGATTATTTTGTAACTCCGCCCTAAAATTGTAAATAACTCTCTCAGCACTCCTTCACTCTGGGGAATTTGGGAGGAAAAAGTGCAACTCAAAATTATTGCGATCGCTCCAGTAACACCATTGCTTTTGTCTTTGAGAATAATAATGTCAAAGAGAGAATGTTAAACCCATTTATTTTTTATTTGAAAGTATAAAAGCCCGTGTGACCCAATATTGGAGCGCAGTGGACCACATGAAAGGGAACACTCATATATGGATACAATAATATATTATATGAAGTCGTAATAATCAAGATGAAAACAGGAAGTCAATATAACTTTTTATGACAACTTATTTGAGAGTCAAAAAAAGAGCACTTAAAGCTTAAAGCATGCTTATATAGGGTGACACCTACACTTCCCCTTCGTTCGAAACCGACATGTTTGTCATTAGAGCGCAAAGTCGAAGGTCGCTCTTCTCCCCGCGTCTGTTTGTATACACATAAACACAAATATTTTTTTTTCGAAGCACTTCTTTGCACCGTCTTTTCTAGCGTTGTCATCATTTTCATAGAACAACACCATCATTCACCGAAAAAAATGCTTTCATTTCACTTTTATGGTCTACGTTATGAAAGAAGGAGTTACTCGTCAAAGTCATATCATAATCACTGGTCCAGAGAGCTCTAATATCAATATCATTTTTCACGGCGAGCAGTTCCCAGGAAAGTACAATGCCGCCCCTGCCTTCCTTTCTCTTGTCGGACTGTTCACGTTCTCCCGCTGAACCCACACATCCGACCGTATAGGCATATCATCAACAGGAAAAATACTTCAAGCAATTTTAGTGCATAATAAAATATTTTTTCTCCTTTGACTGCTCACTCCGTTCTAGTGACCAAGAGGAAAGAAAAAAATATTTTGAAGGAGAAAACACATGTTGTGTAGATACATCATCATCATCATCATGTGGGATAATAGAGATACCAGAACGAAATGATTCATTGGAGGACTCACCTCTGTTTCTCCCCCGAAAAAAATCGTTCACTTTTTTTGGGATGATGAAACAGCGAGAAATGCTATTCAAAAGTATGCGTAATTCTCCAACAAGATTTTATGCAAAGGCAGACCTCGTAAAGATAACATTATCCTTTAGGTAGCCGCGGACACTTTGGAAGCAACGTCATCAAGTACATATAAACAGACAAAGAGAGTTGGAATAGTTGGAAAACGGCAGAGGCAGCGTTGTTTTTATTTGATGTATCAAGAAAAAGGCACGGAGCACATTCTGGCGTACCGCATAAACTCTTCGGATTCGAGCATGCGGCTGTAATTAGCCTTTACTTGGTGCAGATATCCTGAAGCTTGTTAATGGGAACAGAGGAGAATGTATGAATAAAAATTGTTTTTCTCTTCAGAGTAAATTATCTGTGGTTCATAAAGTCTCATCGTGATGTGATCATGATCATCATCATCATGGGAATACGACAATCCATTTTAGCCTCAACTCAAGTGCTTTATAAGTGTGCATGTACATACGTATATGATATAATGGCAAGGAGGATATGTAGAGACAAGTCTTTTTGCCGCTGCTACAGTGACAAAATAACGTCGACGACGCTCATTTTGACTGTAGCATGGGCCATGCGATCAATATATGCTTTATGGAAGGAATGGAATATATTTTTTTCCGTAGTGAGAAAGTCGAGTGGAGTGGAGATAAACTGTTTCTCACAGTTGTTCTGTTCCTGTCCCGTTGTATTAGGGAAATAGTCGTCGTTTTCAACTAACCTATAACAATGCTATATGAGTTAGTTGGGTAAAGGCTGTGTGGAAAGATACAATAGATTATAGATTTTTTTCTCTCTCTCGAGTTTTGCTGGCTTTGGCACGAGCGCAAGGAGAAAGAAAAATGTGCACTTGGAATTAAAATGAGAGAGCTCCCAATCTACTTCCATGTCCGCAAACTAAGTTCACAGTTCAGGAGTCCAACTTGGTGTGAAGAGTGTGAGAAGAGAGATGAGAGCATATTCCGGGCACGTAAGAATGCGACTTCTTGGATTTCCCTTCCTTTTCCTTGAGCGTTGACGAGAATATCCATATACTATATGGGGGAAAAATCCGTTGTTCTTGACCTGCCGACGACACAACAATTTCAAACGAAAGGAGTGCTATACGAAAGCGCATCTGCATCAGGCAACGAAAGAATGCATTCCGTCCTTCTAAAAATATATGATATGACGTGGCTACAAGAATTATCGATTAAAATCTAGAACGCGTTAAGAAATTATCTCCGAGTTTCGAGTAGAAATGTATGTTCCACCCACATTTGATCTGGGAAGCAACGTAGAAGACAAAACTTATGAGGATGATGTGTGCATAGATGATCTTCCAAATTTAGCACGAAACAAAATGCTTAAACGTCCCCGTACGACTTCCTCTTGTGCTTTAATTCTTCCGTGAAAATGTTCAACTGGAGTTGGGAAATATCGCGTTGAATGCTTACACGTTTTCAGGGGAGAGGAAGAAGGCTATTCACATAGGGACAAGAATGCGGTGAAATATTCATATTTGCTGAGGAATAATGAATTTTCCGGCATTGAGCTAGGCTATGTGTACGTGTTGGCAGTCAATGCTAAACGTTGCGCGGGTCAACTTGAGCAGGTCAGGTTACTCTGGCCATCCATAAATAATATTGATCCATTTACATCCATTATTTATTTTTTGACTAGTTGCCAACGCAAGGATGAAAAAATTCCAACCGTGGAATAAAATGTACACAGTGAGAGTCCTTTATTCACATAATACAATGCTCATGCTTACATAGAACTTCTAAAGTTGTATTTTATCAGTGTTTGCACACAACAAACAGACTTGAAAATAGGATATTGCATGATGAAGCAGTTAAAAGAAGCTCCCAACATACATTTACATGCAAATACCTTATTTTTCCACTCTGGAAAGCTACAGTTCAGTCTCCCTGGTTTTTTAAAACCAACTTTACTGTATTTACATAAATCGGAAAAGTGTTATCTTGATGTCAGCTAGTCGAAACTTAAATGATATATGCATATTTTGATGAATGGCCGTGTCCAACTTTACAAAAGGAGTCATGTTATCTACATGAGAAAAGTGATATTACATACTGCATTATCTCCAGTGCAGATATAGAAAATGTGCCTCCGTACATTTCTCTTGAAGAGGCTTCTAAAAAAACTATCTATTGGTTTCAGAGAAAAAAATTATCAGCTATTCAAAGCCTTCCATTATACATCCAAGTTTATCCCTCGGAAATGCGAGTGCAACGTTATAGCAAATAGCAAAGACTGGAAACTTTTCCCATTCTTCAAGCCAAGGCATCGACGACACGTGGAAAACCGTGAATGGGAGGCAATACAGAGCCCCTTTTATGTTGAGAGAAAAACCTTTTCGTATAAGAACATTACCTTAATTACGGTAATGATATTGGTAATGAACCATCTTCATGTAGGAAAAGAACCAGACTATAGGTAAGTACTTACATGAAATCCGTCGTTTTTTTCACACACACTCGTACAAAGGTACGTATGAACAAGAGAATTTTAATGTGTGCAAGAAGCACGGAGAAAATTCCATGGTATTGAAGCCATGGCCTGCACAACAAAAGTATGAAAAAGCAGTTGGAGAATTTATTTTGAGTGGAAAGCGTCAATTGGATCGAAAATGTATGATGGTTACCATCCATGTCATCACGTCTGCTGTAACTAGAAAAATTATTCTTTTCACTTTTGTGTACAGCGTAACACAAAGCGCGTTTATTGTATGTATGTACACACCATTCATTACGTATTTTTATCTTGTGGATGGCTCGTCATGGAGCATATCATGCAATTATCATTTATATCTGTACCTATGCATCACCCCTGTATTAACTTTTCAAGAAAACAGAGGCTCACAGCAGCAGGGTATATAAAAGTATGCATCGCAGTTGAGCAGTGAGACGTACAAAAACTCGAAATGAAAAAAAATTGAAATGGTTCATGGCCAAAGAGAAAAATCAGATTGATTTGATACTGTATGCTGAAGGAGAGGTTACAAAAATAGAAAAGAATCAAACTCAAAGAGCTTTTATCCGTTTTCTCTGTCGACAGCTTCGGGTTACTTCATTATGCCGTGTGATTACAATGATAATGGGTAGCAGAGGGAGAGAGAGAGAGGAAGCTGGAGGATTGCAGTCGTCAAGACAGATGATGATGATGACACGCAAAAAAATAACAACATAATACAATACCTTCCACATCCCCAGTCAATGCAAAAAGGGATGAAAATTGAAAAAGGGAGAATTATTATTATGATAATGATACAAAATCATAAGAGTGTTTGTGTTCCACAAAAGAAGAAATAAACATACGATGTGGAGACAGACAGGAGGGCATCTGCACAACAAGCATCGGAAGCTCCAGGAGTAAACGTGAGTCAAAAGACGCTCTAATGAATGCACTCACGAAAGTCCGAAAGAATAGGGGAAAACCTATCGTAGTGTGCTACACATTTCTTTCAGCCTGTGTTAATCAAAGTGTGAGAAAAGTTTTTTTATGCCGATTTTACGACGGTAGGCTTGGTCTGCGATGTTCACTNTTTTTTATGCCGATTTTACGACGGTAGGCTTGGTCTGCGATGTTCACTGGCCTATCAGAAATTGCATTATTTATCATCATCCAAATGCAGTAGCGCTTTTGGGAATTGTAATTGTGATTAGTTAGCTAATTAGCTTCTTTTCAATACTCCACTACACTTTACTGGCCTTTCACTACGAAATAAAGGGGGAAATTTAGGGAAACATTTGTGCAGAGGAGGGAGAAACTCGAATTTGTGAGTGAAGACAAATTGGAAGTTACGAAACAAGCGGTAATGATTAGAAGTAACATGAATCGTATTTGTTTCCTCACCTTTTATATAATCCTCACCTAAATTTATACTCATTACAAGAGGGCATGGTGAATTGCTCTGAGGAATTTAGGGGGACTTATATATCATTTTGACTGATCTCGAATTGCAGAATAGTTTTTTATGCATCCGAGAAAGAAAAAAACCCGTAGTAGAGCCTAGTTCATCTAATCACTATCTTTCCTTACATGCACAAACGAGAGAAATTCGTAAAAAATAACCTTAGAAAAAATATATGATATAACCCATAAAATCCTCACTAGGTTCAATATCCACCCACCACGAAAAAATGGATTCAGAGATAACAAAAATGTATATGTACATATGTTCATATATGTGAAAAAATTCAAAAAGTGGGAATAATTACCAGCTCTAAAAGTACACTGAAAGACACATCGTGCCTTCCTCACACAAGTCAATTAATGTGAGTATGTTGATCTCTCATCAGAAGGAAAGTTCTTATGAGTGAGCTGGTGTTGGTGGCACCTTCAAAAAAAACTCTATTGTAGTCCCCATACCTTTCGAATGAGAAAAATATTCGCAGGGCATGAATTATGAAATGTAAAAACGTATTTTTATCCTCTAATCCGCCTACTTCATTGTTGAACAAGTTTGTAAGACCAGTTCACCAGATTCAGGCTTTTTCCTCCCCACTGTGTGGTTGTGTGTGGTGAAGGAAAATATTTATTTCATTGTGATAATAAGTTGAAACACTTTGCAAAGAATGGTGAAGACTAGCAGTTTAGCGTAGGTCATGATTGTATGTGTATGTGCAAGAGTTACATACTACGCTTTTTCAGCATTTCTTCGCCTCTCAGCCTTTACTTGGGGAGCACACACAAGCATTTTGGCAAAAAAATGTGAGCCATATTTTTTTTTTTGCATTTTGGGTGATGCGTGCTTGTTCATAGTAAAGAACATATATACATATTTTCCTTCTACGACGATCTGCTCTGCACGGTTTGTACACTATTTGTACAGTATTTGCGAACTCGGCTCACCTATAAAAAAAGTTCATAAGTCGTCGTCACAAAAAATAATAATAATGTGCAGAGGACTTCCTCAAAGTTGAGTAAAGTTGTCCTCTCTGCTCCTCCAGAAAAGACACGAATTGTGCCTGACCTATGCAAAAAACACAGAATGGCAGGTTTTTACTACCTCAATTTCAAAGTTTTATGAGCAACTCGTTGTGCTTATTTTGCTTCAGTGGAGATAAGAAATATGTGCTTATTAACTAACAGTTTACAATGAGCACAAGCCATTCCAGAAAGGAGAGCAGAGTGCTTGATGTGTATATGCAAACATGCCCAAACTGAAATATATAATAAAACTGATCATAAAAAAAGGAAATTCATTCTTCATTTTCTTTATTAGTGATCCGTTCGAATATTGCAAAGGAAATATGGTTTGGCCTGGTCAGCGAAACCAAATTCGACCGTTGCTTTGATTCAATAACCCACAATAAAAATGTATAACGGAGATGACCTCTTGTCTTGTCAAATATTTTTAGCTAAATTGCCGTCCTCAAATAAGCAAATCTGGTTTTCTCCTTCGATACAGCGCAGTCCACCTGTTTTTTTTATACTTAAAATGGATTTTAAAAGTGACGCTTAGCAGAATACAAGCAAAGTGCTGATTCGCCAATCTTGGCAAGGCAAGACTCTGTCCATTGAAAGCTTATCAACATGCTTATGCGCTTTCGATGCTGTTCAGCAATTGGTCACTTATCTCGTGAGATGAGACTAAAACCATCTTTCCGACCCCGCCAAGCGTTTCACATACAAATGAATCAATTAGAGAAACGATGATTTCCACTGTTTCAGTAATGCAAAGTATAAATCTTTGT
>JAHZMY010001724.1:0-13588 GCA_027743915.1 Seira sanloemensis | reverse complement strand
ATAAGTTGTTCCTTTCACTAAAAAAGGTCGAAATGCCATTATTGCCGATGACATATTCTCTACAGGGCGACTACGACAAATTTTAATTTGTGGTTAGTCAAACTACAAACTCTAATCATAAATAAACAAGTTTCAAGATTTTATGAGGTCACTTGAGGAAAACTTGATTACATTTAAACTTTAAAAACCAAAATACCGTTTAAAACGTAGTACTTGGTAGCTAGTAATTAATTGCTAATTATTTAATGTTATTTTGACCTGGTAATTTACCTTGACATCATACAATGTGGTAAACCCAATAGCACAATGCAACATACAAACTTATTAGTGTGTTGATTTACCAGTGATTTGAAAAAGCCTGTGCTGGGGGGGACCTAATTATAATTATTTGCATAATTCGGGTATACACTTCAATTGTAAATATGCAGAACAAAACCTTGAATTCACTGCTTGTCGATACATAGCTTTATCTAATCTGTAATTATTTCAAAAAAAATATTTTTTAAAAAATTTTAGTGCTACTTGGGTTTAACTTGAATAATCCTGGCATTTAAAGAACATGACAGAGAAAGTGGACGCAGTGACAAGGATTAGAATTGGGTCAATCTAATGTTGTCCGTATATGTGTTTAAAAAATAATTCTGTAATTTTACAAACTTAGATTCCTAATTTTCGAAAAAAGTGGGAAGATGAGTGGAAAAAGTAAAGATTTAGATCATAAATATAAGACTGTCAATTGTCATCTACCATTAAAATTTGCATAAATTCTCCTCAGTTTCAGTTAGTCTCATTGCATGAGAACACCAAATTCCAGCTTGTTCGAGAGAAATTGCAATATCTATTTTTAAAAAGAAAACTGACAAAGACTCTTAGATAAGCCTGGATAATCTGAGTTCAGAGCTTCAAAAGCTTACATGACATCCGGTGGCCGGTACAGCGGGGACTGAACCGGCGGTGCTTGTGATGGCTGCATTTCTGGACACGCCACATACTTCATCCTCTGACCACCCAGTCTGAAGGCATTCCCTACTCAAGAAAGATACAATTATTATTGATTGAGACATACGAAAAATAACTTTTGAATGTTCAGAAGAGATGGGCTTCATATTTGTAAGCACCTGTCGCAGCAGTCGACGGCGGTGGCACACCGGCCACAGGCAAACTGCCCGGGGGCACGAGAGGAACGCTTGGAAGTGTCGGTGTCGGTGTCGGCGTCGTCGTCGCCACAGCGCCTGGAACCGGCCCAGAGCTCATTGTCGGGCTGGTCACAGCACCAGCACCTGGGTAAAATGGAACACTCGGCATGCTTCCGACTGTTAAATCAAAATATAATTTCCTTTTAAATTACAGAATTACGTTTGATAATCGACATTTTAGTACGAGAAAAAGTAATTCAGTATGGGCAATTTGTAGGCAATAACATCTGTCAGGTAGACAAATTCGTCTGTCAAAAGGGTATAGATGATTTCGTCTAGATTTGAACAGACGAACATATAAAATGTTCTGTCGTCTGTAGAAAAAGTTTTTCAAACATGAAATTAATATGGCATTTTTATTTTGCCTTCTAATTCCTGGAATCGGCAGAATCACATTATTTTGCACGATATTTTAGACGCGACTTCCAAAATTAAGTAAAAGTTGACTCGCTTCACCGAGTCATCCCGCAAAACTCGAGAACGATTCAGACCTTTCCATCTTTTTCCCAATTATTTCAAACTACAATCAATGTTTAAAAAAAACAGACAAAATCATCCACTTTGTTTAACTGATTACAACGTCTGTCTGGCAGATATTTTTGTCTACATATCTCCCACTGCATTGTTAGGTAAAGTGAAGTACCTGGAGCAAACGCCGACGGGACACGAGCTGGGGCAGTGGCCGTGACCGGGATACCAAAGGCGGATGGAGCTGTGCCACTAATCAAAGGCGGCCTAAAAGCCGACGGCGAGGTGGCCACAGGAGCCGGTGGAAACGAAGCCATAGGATTCGGCGAGAAGAGGTTCGCCTCCGTTGAGAACAAGGAGGAGGTGGAAGAGCTCGACCCAAATATTGAAGAAGCGGATGGAATCACCCCGTCATCCACCACAGCCGCTTTCGACTGTCCAACCAAATCCACTGAACTAGCTGTAACTGGAGCTGTTGACGCCGGAACTGAGACTGGAGCCGGACTCGGTTTCGAATTCGACAGCCCCTGAGGAAGGGAGCTCAACGCGGGCGCCAGAGGAGGGGGTCCGGAGGAGACTACGGATGGGGGCGGAGGAGCTGCTGCAGGCATCAACTGAACAATGGCCGGGGCAGATTCGGGTTTAGCAACTGCTGTGGGTGCGGGTGGAGGCGGGCCTTGCCCCACCAGCATTCTGGAGAAGGCATCGACACCCGCCATAGAGAAGAGGCTGATGGGCGGCGCCGGCTCATCGACAGCTGCTTCAAGAGTCGCTTCGCTGTCGTTGAAAGTTAGAGCCTCGCTGAAGTCCTTCTCTACGGAGCCGCGGTTTGAGCTCGAGTCGTCACTGTTCAGGTCGATTTCAGCTGTTGCGGGCTCTGAGGTGGAGAAAAATATTTGATTCAAAAATAAGGAAAGCCGAATTAAAACTTCACGAAAAGTACGCAACATCTTAAATATTTTATAGGCTCGATATTTTTATTGTCAACGGTATCCCTAATGTTAATCATTTTCAGACTGTGTTTTTTTTGCAAATCATTTCCATATGGAAGAAAACGTATTCAAGTGCTTTACCCTGAGACGCTGGCTCAACCAACGGGACAGGAATCAGCATCGCCGCCTCCTCTGAAGAAGTTGGCCCCTGTGGCCCCGCTCAACAGGGAGTTTCGAATGGGCTTCTGTCCATCCGCCATCGTCCCGCTTCAGTCTCGCGAACAACTCCCTTATTGTGCAAGAATACTGTCAAACTGAAACAATTCAACAAAATATTAGCGTAGCAAATTACGTATTATAATTTCCAGACCGCAATTTAAGTCAGTTAAGAATCACGTATGACCACTGAGAGATTTTAAACCGGGTAGCAGAGAACAGATGTCCCAGCACATCTGCAAACCGTTAAAGTTGGTAAAAAAATCAAGGTAAAATCGACTTGCTGCTGTGTCACAACTCAATAAAAAAAACTTTTTTCTTCAACAAAACATAAAGGAAAAAGGAATGATGCAATAGACCGTTGCCCAATCAATGGGTAATAAACCGCTCGACACAAACAAAAAATAGGACAAAAGAAGAATGTCACAATTCAACCCATTGTTTCTTCAATTACATCGAATTTTAAATCTCTAATTTCAACCGATCATCATCAAACCTCGGAACGGATTCAAATATTCAAACCTCTGTACAAACACCGCATGTTATACTGTCAAACGGATTTTTAACGGTTTTTCCTTCTACTATCTCACCTATTTAGAAAACGATTTCTCTCCGAAGTTTCCAGACTTCGGCACATCCCATTCACACAGGAACACACTTATAAATAATATGTAGACTTGCCGGGAAAAATATGTCACGAAAAACAAAATTCGTCACCTAATGCCTGGTTACAGAAAGCACCTGCACACTTACACTATTTTTTGACAGGCGAAAAATGAAGACTCTAAATCCCAACTGTTTAATTGTAATCTTCTCATTCGAATCTCAGTTAATTCTGTGGCCACACATTTAGGGGAAAATATATTTATGATTCATGACCTATACTGGCTCCGGAAACTGTGGATGATAATATGAAATTTTTACGACACAAAAATTTTCCGTGTCAAGGTTCTCTGTGTTCCGTCTGTGTCTTACACTATTTTTTGACAGGCGAAAAATGAAGACTCTAAATCCCAACTGTTTAATTGTAATCTTCTCATTCGAATCTCAATTAATTCTGTGGCTACACATTTAGGGAAAAAATATATTTATGATTTATGATTACTGGCTCTACTGGCTCCGGAAACGGTGGATGATAATATGAAATTTTTACGACACAAAAATTTTCCGTGTCAAGGTTCTCTGTGTTCCGTCTGTGTCACACGATGATGAGATGGATCATATGTTGGGATCTCTTGAAAAAAAGGAGAAAGTGTGTGGGCTGAGGGAGAGAGAGCTCACAAGTCAAAGACGAGTTTTTTTAGTTTGAAATAATATTGTAGGTTTTGACGCTCTTTTGAGCAGAGTGTAGATCGATGGTGTACTTGCTTCCTCACTTTGCCCCGATTTACAACGGAGGCTCATGAGAAGGAAGACATGGTAAGCATGAAATGTGTATGCATAGCACATGAAAGATCAAGTTCATTCGCATCTTTTCCACTTTACTAAGTTAAATGTAATACGCACATTCTCTCATTTGATGGTGTATGAATGTTCCTTTGTACAGATACAACGCATTGAATTTGTGAGTTTTGAAATTATTGAAACAAATGAAATGAAAGCTCCACGAAAGAATTTGTTCTGCTAGTGATTGTCATGTCATGTTTAGAATTTAAATAGGTAGCGGAATTACGAATTTCAAACCGAATCTTCATGTTGGTATAATTTGTGAAGGTTTTTCTCATAAATGTCGCTTAATTTGGAACATGAAGCCCAACTTAAATAAGATAATGACAGAAAATATATTATTTTTGGAAATAATTATAACTTGACAAAAAATCGACAAATTTCCAAAGAAATATAACATATTGACCGTGAATATGGAAAATTGGTAATATAAATATGCTTCAGTTGACTTTTGGAAAGTTAGTAATAGGAATCAGTTGATTTCAGAAGAAAATTGACAATATACATTGTATTTTAAATGGCATATTGGTAGATTTCCATAAAGTAACAAAATCATTCACTAACTTCCCCAAGGTCAACTGAGTCATATTACCAATTTTCCGTTTTCCGTATTCAATATCGCCTAAATTCTCCTCAAAGGTTTTGAAATGGTTGCATGGAAATTTCCACTTGAATTTACCATTAAGATGCAAGAGTATATTCAAATTTTAAATTTTAGAATAGATAGAAGAATGCTTTGAATTTTTTTGAATGCCCTGGAAAACTTTGTAATATGGAAAAGGCTTGTTTTTTTCGTGTCACTTCCCCTTCATTCTTTTTTCCAAACGCATTCAACTTAATAACTTTCATATTTGATAGAGTGTTAAAACCGTACTGAAAATCTTATCTCGTTAAAATCAGTTAAGAAGATTTGAATTTCAATAAACCTCTTTCAATTCAAAATTACTATAGTCTAATCTGTCACACATTCCATATTATATGTAAATTAAATCAGTGTGTCAATTCATCTGTCCTACCTACAAACATACATTCCCATTTTTGTGACAACAGCGCCCTGCAAAGTCTAATCTGTCACACATTCCATATTATATGTAAATTAAATCAGTGTGTCAATTCATCTGTCCTACCTACAAACATACATTCCCATTTTTGTGACAACAGCGTCCTGCAAAGCCAAGCCGACTTACTTTGTTCACGCAGACCTTAAAACGATACAATGATGATTTTGAGCGTTTTCGGACTTTAATGCGATTTTTCGTATGAAAGCTAAATACAAAATTAAGGAGATCCGACTGCTGCGTCCAGTCACTTTGACCCAGCCCAATTTGCACTTCAAAACCAGAGCCTGTACATTTATTTCCCGTTTAAGTCGCTCCTTAAAAGGACATGTACGCAAGTAAAGTCAAAGTCACATAATTCCGTTGAGCCCGTACTCAAACTGACACAAGCATTAAAATAAGCCTTAGATATACAGGCTGTTCCGCGAGGATGTTAGAAAATTTCATACGTATTTGGACAATTTGAACAATTTTAAGCAAAAAATAATAAAAAACTTGTTTCCCTAATTCTTCGCCGTTTTCGAGATATTGGCAGTTAAAAACTACATGCATAGTGCATTTAGCAACCCCAAGTACAAATCCCAGGTCGCCATCGCCAAGTCAATTCCTATGATGACATATGAGGATACTCTTCGACTTCAACCGCCGAAATCTCAAAAACGGCAAAGAATTAGGAAAAAGGTTATTCATTATTTTTGTGCTTAAAATTTTCCAAATTGTCCATATACGTATGCAATTTTGTAACATCTTCGGGAAACACCCTGTATTTACCAATTCAACTCTGTGCATAAATATTCCTCTTTCAAAAAAAGGATGAAGGTATTAAAGCCCCATAAAAACCTGTGACAGTGACACCAAGTACTGCTTGCTTAGCAGGGCATTGTCGCATATTTTCAAAAAAATTCTTATCCCATCATTTTAGCCTAACAGCCGCATCCGCATCGCCGTCTATTTTTTTCTCTGTCAGGAGTAAGTCAAAAGGAGTGAAAGACGTTTGTTGGATCGTTTGTATGAACATCACTCGCATAATGTTTTTTTCGACTTACACATCTCTCCGCATCACATCACCATAATTCATTGGTAGCAAAAGAGCCAGCGTTCGTTCAAAACAGCAGTCTCCTTGTAACCGTGACCGTAGGTAGATTTGCAGGCATCGCAGCGCATTCATACGCTTTACGCATATTTTTTCAGCGTTTTATGGTGTATATACTAATGTATATTATACATACATGAAGACAATCTGTACACACTTTCTCAGATTTCTAGCTCCGACAAACGCATTAGAAATTACGTAGCTGAAGCATTTATGAGCGGTGTTCTTCCGTCCGTTAGTTTGCATGGGCTTCTGGCCAAACGCCTGTAACGGTTTGAATTGAGCGAAACCTTATCCTGGCCTGAAGAAGAACTCTTTTGGTTTCTGGGGCTTGTGGGTTATCGGCCAGGGCCTGTGTATTTCCCAAATGAAAAAGTCAAGTGCAATAACAAACGGTTTCCATAAATGGCATAACACCGTCCAGACTTTATATCCTAGTATATGTAAATGCTAAGTGCACACGACATATGTGATTCATCATTAGACTCAAAATTTTATGGGGATCTACTCACTTCTATAATTTTATTCCCAAAAACTGTGAAGTTTAAATGAGACATTTCTCCCCCGGGATCAATAAACAATGAGCATATAACCCTTAAAAATTAATTCGCGAGATGAATGCCGCCCCTATAAATATATATGTATATGTGACTGTAAACTGTTTATAATTGTGCCTGCCTCGGTAAAGACATATTAAGCAGAATTATTCCAATCTTAATTAAATTTCAGTCTTATTTCATTGAATTACATGGAAATCATTAGAGAACAGTCTTAATCTCACAAGTCTTATAATTTAGTTGTCTTCAAGACGTACATACATCCAGAGATTGCAAGTCTCGTCAAAGAGTCGAAACCTTAAAATTCCGGAAAAATGAATGTGTCAAAAGAGAATCTTTATGTGATCACATACATTGTTGTACATAATATGTACATACTTAAAGTTATTGTTTCAGCTACGTCCATAATATTGTTCTCTGTAGCTCAGTTGATTACTGCCACTATATTATCACGCAATATGTCGAATTTCTCTGTCAGAGAATCACAAATTCGTATATACATACCTATTTAATAAATATATTTCACACATATCATATCCCAGCAGCTTTTAAAAAACCTGTATGAAATTAGCTTGAGATGCGAAGCTGCAGCGATTCGCTTTGTTTTCATCTGAAAATCCACTTCCCATTTTCAGCGTAGTTTCATGCATTGTGTTTGTGTGCATCGTCGTTGTTTCATACTGTGTTTCTTTTTTCAACATTAAGGATTTTATCATGCACTTTTTTCAGCTTAACAACAACCATTCCTGAGTATCCTGACACAACCAGAGGCTTTTCGAGGCTTCGGGACTTGCATAAAATATATTGGACGTAAATACTGCGCTGTATTTTTTCTTCTTTCTCTTCTGTTGCACACATATAAATGCATATACATACTACGTGTATTGAAATATATCGCGTCCTTTCAAAACTTCGAGCTCACAAGGGAACGGTTTTCAGTGCTAGTCAAGGTAGGACAAAGAAGGGCAGAATTTGTAGGAGTGAATTATTGAGTCAAGACAATTACAATAAGGCATTTAAAAAGAAATTTAAACATCAAGAATTACAGTAATGTACAATATAATGTAGTATTAGTGGAATTGGAGCGGTAGAATTTGAAACTATTTATTTGAAGTTGTTTTAGTTGTGGATCGCAGTAACTATTAAATTTTGAAGTATTTCTTTGTTTTTCTTGCCCAGTTCTCAATATATGTACACAAAATTGGCAACTTTCTTTTTTTAAATAGACTTGAGATTCAAATTCAACCCCTAAAAATTAATGTTGGAGAGATTCTCAATATGATGGCAAAAGCGGTTTCCCATAAAAAAGTTCAAAATTTACATTGTGTATACGGCATTGAAGTTTAGGAGAATTTTAGTCAGCTAAGCTTTCGACATCCAAAACGGTATTTACTCGATTTTTACCGGTTTATTAACAAATTTTGGAGTTTTAAGCGATTCCAACCCATTTTTTTTGATTGGACACCACATGATATAAAATACGAGGAAAATAATTTTTTACACAAAACAGGTTACTGATTCGGAATGAGCGTACCCAAATCGACGCAAATCGCTTTTCTTATTTACCTTCCCTCGACCAGCAGTTGAATCGGTTCCCATGTCAGTCCATGACGATTCTCTCTGGCACTGGGCATATATGGGCTCCACTATATGCCTATAGGATATACCCAGAACCAAACAATTTTTTTTCGTGGACAACGACGCACGTAGTAGTAAAAACTGCTGTTGCTTTGCAATAAAGCTCCTCTCTTTTGACTTGACTCTGACTCTGGCTCTCAAGTCGAGAGATAGACCCAAACTTTTTTTTCCTTTCGAATGTTGTTGTTACTCTGGCCTGCTGGTAGCTCTCAAACACAAACACAGCCTCATCCAGAGAAGAACGCAGAGCATTTTCTCTCTCTCTGTCCAAAAAAATTCCTTATTATCTACATCGTTTAGAAGGCTGGAAGCCCAGTTTGAAACGAATTTTGTGAGCAAAAGAAATACATAACAATTCCCAATTGTTTGTGCCACTCGGAATTAAAGGTTGTTCGCAGTTTGTGACCAAGTTCTGGTTGACAAGATGTCATCGACTCCGAAGTCCGTGGGAGATGAGAGCCTTTCTGGTGAGTAAAAAATATCCTTCTTTTTTCAAACTTTGAGACAAGTGTCAATCTTCTTGGGAAGAGGGACAAAAAATACTGCGCAGTTATCAAGAGTGAGGGCGAAGGGCTCTCTAGCAAAGTCTAATAGTATTAGGATTTGAATTGAAAATGCAAAAAGCTGTTGACGTTGACACTGCAGCTGCAAGAAGAAAGGAAAAAAAGGTTTGCATCGATTGACAATTGGAGACGTAGTAGATGAGGAGAAGAAGAAAAAAAAATTTTTGGCCTTTGTGTTTTGTGTGCTGATGTGGGCTGGATGGAGACAAGATGAAGAAGTGAAGGGAATGATTTGATGCTTGATATTTTGTGTAGAGATGCAATCTGCAATCTGCACTAAATCTGCATGACAATGACTGAATNCTGATGTGGGCTGGATGGAGACAAGATGAAGAAGTGAAGGGAATGATTTGATGCTTGATATTTTGTGTAGAGATGCAATCTGCAATCTGCACTAAATCTGCATGACAATGACTGAATGAAATTGTTGAGATGATTTTGAAAAGAAAGTAGATTATAACAGTTGTATTATAATTTGGGTGTAGGTTTTGGTGAGATTTGGGTCCAGATTAATTTTATTTTTACTTATTTGGATAGAGTGAAAAGCAGAGGTTTAGAATAAAATATGGAATGATTATGAAATGAATTTAGTAGCAGAAATTTGTTTTTTTTTGAATTCAGAAAATCTTGTTTGAGCTTAGATTTAACTGATCATGACATTGACATGCTGGCTGACCTGCAGAAAGCTGGTGGCATGAGCTGCTTTTTGTAATAAAATCGGCTTGAAATAGGCAAATTACTGATACAACTCAAATTTACATGGCAGTCACCTAAAATAATAGTTGCCAACTGGAAAGTAATTTGCATGTGAGTTTGGGTGTTGAGCTTGACATTTTTGAAATTGACATTCTGAGGTCCTATTAAAATCGACCTGGGATTTACGAATCAATAATCGATAAATTCGATAAATAACTAACACACAGTACAAAAGGTACAAAAGGGAAAGTATTTTTTGGATGTGAGTTTGATCTGGATCTTGCTTTTTAGAAGACTGTTATTTTTGAGGCACATGACATGACCCGTGGTTTTTCTTTCTTTTTGCGAGAAAAACATAGTTACGACAAGTTGCTTTAAAAAATAACTGTGATCCATATGTCATTGGTTCTACGTCAAAATGCAAAAACAAAAGTATGACATGGAATATGTGAGGAATAGGGAATAGTCGACTTTCCTAATCAAATTGAATCTGTGATAAATCTGCATTTTTTGGAAATCTGGCCATATATTTCTTTGTTCCACGAAAACTGCTAAGCAGAAACTGCTGCTTAAAATTAAAATAAAAAATCAAAATCACTTCCCTCATTTTTTAGTTTTTTTTTCTCATCTCAATGAAATCGATTGTTGCGTCATTCGATTTAAATTTCATTCATTGCAAAAAATACATATCTTGACTTGGTGTCTGAGACCTAGAAGTTAGAAGTACATGCATAAGTGCAAGACTGCTGTCAGACTTTTGTGTGCAGATCGTGTGTCATGTATCATACTTTTTCCCTATTTGTTTATTTTCTTGCTCTTCCATCTTCAAATTCTCTGCAAGAAGGGCAAAGGCTTCATCATATTATTCGTAATAGTATTCGCGCTAATAGATTTTTTCATAAATAATCGCTGCTGATTGCTTGCAAAAAAAGTTGTCCTGCGAGTTTAATACCTCTCTCTCCATTCATTATTCAATTTTTTTAAACATCGATCAGTAACACGTTACCATATTACACATTAGCATCGCTCACTTATTTACATATGTACATATGTAAATACATCATAACAAGCGAAAACGTAAGTCTGCATACTATTTTGTCGATGTTTGCCTCGCACATTTGCCCGATCGTTCGATGATGCGAAAAATGTAAATTGATGAAGGCGTTTTTATATGTATCCTCGAGCCAGTCGACATGTCCCTTTGTTGTTTGGAATTGGTTTTGGGTGTAGATATAAGGATTCAGTTCTGGCTTTGCTTTATGTAGCTTGTTTTCAATATTTTTAGCAGTAGAGTTGTTGTTGTTGTTACAGGCTATATAATTGTGTTTGTGCGGCGTGGGATGGACGATGAACGCCGTGCCTTATTTTAAAAGTCACGTTTGCCCTAATAATACTTGTTGTTGCCTTGCGATTTTGGAGATTCGCTTGAGGCCATGTCCATGTCGAGTTGAGTCGAGTTTCCATGAAGGAATTCACTTTTGTTTGGGACATTGATGCCCGAATCTTACAATTAGAATTTAGCTTCGAGTAATTAGAAATACGTACTGGAGGGTGTCTCTCGTGTATATGTACTTTAATATGTATGTACATACCTATGTAATGTGTGTGACGTCCATGATTTTAGTTGAAACTAAGGGTTAAATTTATGTACGATGTGATGTAGATTCTGAAATTGATCATTTTTCTGGATTGTCTTTGTCATGCGTCATAACATCTCCAGTCAAAAGTCAATTGCAATTTGGTGTACATATGGACATATCTGCTGACCCTGGAACTAAAGGAATGTAAACTAAGTTACTCGAGTAGTTTGCATTTGCATGCTCGTAGCATGCGCATGATGTGTGGGCCTTAAAGATCATGAAAATTCATGAGCTTATTGGTGTACATATGGACATATCTGCTGACCCTGGAACTAAAAGAATGAAAACTAAGTTACTCGATTAGTTTGCATTTGTATGCTCGTAGCATGCGCATGATGTGTGGGCCTTAAAGATCATGAAAATTCATGAGCTTAGAATTAGAAAAAATTCGGACTGTGAGGGTCAAGGATGGAAGAAATCTAGGGTGGTTGGGGTGTCACGGATACCTACATTCTTTTAAAACTGGCGGTCCCGGAATCCGGAAAAATCCCTTGGAAAAATTCACATCACTTGCCAAAAACTTTTTTAAATGGGACCCCGAGCAACTGTGTGACTAAAACAGTGTCCTACGATCGGAATTTCCTCTTCCCGTAAATGATTTGCCAAACGACTTTTTGGATTTTAATGCCACTTTTAGAAAGATTAGAAGGACATAATAAAAGGCATGAACAAAGCTGTAAAATCGTTTCATGGGCCTGCATCTGCATTTCTACAACTCCAGCTTATCAATTGACGTAGTTATTTTTTACTTACGTTTTCCGAAGTACCTAACCATACATAAAATGCAGTTAGTTGTGACGATTTGTTGAAAATTAATTATGTACAGCCTGTCTCTTTAAGCATTACGCTGTATCACTGTCAGTATGAGTCAGCTTTAGCTTTTTACTGAAAAATGCTCATTCCTTTTAAGTTCCAAACTTACAAATTTTGTATTTATTAATACAGCTTTAATAGCACTGCTTGAATGCAAAACTTGTCTTTTTGTGTTGACACCGGTGACGCTCGGAGTTCAAGCTCTGTACATATATTTGTTCAATACTCTAGCCTTCACATTAGTACGGTTCTGGTCAGTCTTCAAAAGAACTGTCAAGTCAGTGCCATGTCGGTTGACTTCTCATTTAAAAAAGTGACAAATTGTAATGCGCAAAATTTGATATGCACAAAGCTGGCTAAATAACCTGCTCTCTGGTGTCTATCTCACCTTTTCATGAACTGAAACCGAGACGGTGTATCTCTTTCTGAAATTTCGTCGTTTTACTGGCCTTGGAAGTGAAAGAATGAGGATTCGAGTTAATGTCTTTTTAAACGTATTTGCTTCGAATCTTTCCAAAAATTGCATGTCAAAATATAAAATGTTTCAAAATTACGCAGTTACAATTACATTACGTTTTATTGCTATCCTTGGAGCAATTACGGCATAGCTTTTACGGGTTAGCAGGAAAAGCTTTGATTACTTCAAGTAAAGTCAACATTACTTTCTATCTTGCGTTTCGAGAAATTTAATAATTTAAATAACATACAAAAATGGTAAAACTTTACAATATTTGATAATCTCTACAAGCTATCGTGCTACAATGTTATCCCATAAAATTACGGTTTTTCTCTGCATTTAAATATCTCCCATGTTATAAAAAGCTACATTTTTCGAAAATCTTATCCCGTGTTTAAACTAATGTAATGGTCGTATTATTACTCACAATCAAACACAAAGGGTAAACTTTATTTTTTTCTTGCAAGTTTGTTATTAACAAATAGCCCAACTTCCCATTCTTCCATTGACGGAGCGACTTTAAAATCCAAAAAATAAATAAATAAAAACTGGTTGAAACGCTATATCTCTCCCTACTCTCGGTCCCTTCTTCAGTCAAAAGTCTCTTCCCAAACGAATTTGAGTTTGTTTTTGTGGTGCGCCATCTAATTTGCATATATGATCTCATCCGATTTTCACAGTTACATTACGTATTATATGTATATTTATTACAAACTCATATTGTTCCCTTTCTGGCCTTGTTTTTTTTACTGCGTTGCACACAAATATTTATACATGCTATTCTTTATGACTTGTGTGTGTTTTTTGTGACGGTG
>JAHZMY010001723.1:0-10068 GCA_027743915.1 Seira sanloemensis | reverse complement strand
TTTAGGTATGTATCTACTCATCAGCAAAATATGTAAATTCCGAAAGGAGATTTACCACTACGCGTTTTTTGTTTACTTTGCTCTCTCGCCATGATCTACATAAATCCGAGTTTTGTATAGGTACGCCCTTGCCAAGTCAAGTAGATACAAAGAAACATGGAAATTGACGATTGATTAAGGTCCTAAAAATAAACTATAAAGAAGAGGTCCTAAAAATGTTCCAGTTTTCTATATTTGCTCAGGTACTTGGGTATTAGCACGGAAGAAAAAGTTCCTCTGAAGAAGCTCACTTTGTTATTATTACCTGTCTGTGTGTTTATCATCAATCTGTCTCATACGTCTCATGTCCTAGTCCTAATTAGTCTTGATTACAAAGTGTGAATAATGTAATTAGTTTTGGTAGTGCGTAGTGTAAAAACCTATCCATCAAGTGACCCGTGTGTGCCTATATTTTCATTATTATTATTACATGTAGTAATGTACGCTCTTTAAGAGACGCCTGGCTGGCGCCACCACCACCGCTACTCCCACTTGGTATCATATTATCTCCAAAAATGATGATAATGACATAATTTAATTACTGTACCAATTTCGTGTATTTTTTGTATGTACCTGTTGTCTCCGCGAGAAATCCTTCACGTTGTCTTCATACACTGGGCTTATCGATGTGTCACTTTGAGTTAAGTTGTGGATCATGGAACAGCACACATTTGTCGCTGTCATGCCCGTAACATTTAAGGTTTGACGGTAAGAGTGAAGGCACAAGCTGAATCACTTGGACATGGTTTTGTGCAACTCTGAAAATGTTCGTGTGTGTGCACAAAAATATATCTCTAATGTTTTTACGACTTTGATAACCTCATCTGCTTCGGCTGATAAGGCCTTTTACTGGAGTTGTAGCTGTGTACATATTGCATATATGAGACGCGTTTTATAGGCACAATCACGTTTGTCACAAAAGTGACACAAGATTTGTTGGAAACTTTGATGATCTCATCTCCTCGCAGTCAGAGTCAGAGGCTCCAGATCATGAATCCATTTCCTCCGTCACAAACCGAGAGAGAATGACGATTGATTCCGTGAATCTATTGCTGTATCTGTACAAAACAATAGGAACAAAAAAGTTGATTCAGATTAGGCTTAAAGACAATTGGTACGAATGATTTCATTTGAGGAATTGAAGATGAATAGAATATTATAATGCCACTGACTCACTTTTTTATGTCCTAATCTTTTTTTTGTTTTCGTCATAAAATAAAAATGAGGCAATTTTATGCATCATGTCATGAACTGTGGCTTATCTGTATGATGACTGCCTGTGATTCATGTAGATTTACAAATTACCATTATTATATATTTATTTGCAAACCGTTTCCCTTAACATTTACGAGTAATAAGACACATGGCGAAATCTGATCTGAAACTCTGATGTGCTTGACTGATGATGAGCAAAAAAAACGGGAATTTGAATCAAAATGGCAAACACATGTGGCACTATCGTCATTAAGTTGCAAAGATGTTATCCACACAGATTAAAGTTCCCTGATCGCTCTTGTTCCCACAATTTTTAAAAGAATAAAAAAACTATTTTTTATCTGTCTTCAAGTGATTAGTGATTATGTACCGTTCCATGCAGATACGCAGACGCAAGAAAAGCTGTGAAAAGACAGTTTTCAGAGTGTTCTCATGACTTATGAATATTTTTGTGTGTGAGGAAAACGACACAATGTACTTTCGAAGAGAACCAGAGCTTCCGGTGAGAACGCTTCACAGCTTCCGGTTGTGATAACATAAAAATACAAATTGATTTTGCTTGCTTCATTTCAAGAAAAAAATGTGTGTAAAAATATAATATGTAGGTATTTCATCAATACAGTTTTTATGAGATAAACGATTTGAATTTTTTCACATTGATTGTTGATGAAATGAAAAAAAAGAATAGAGCAATAATTTTGCATTGTAATCTGTGATAAAAAGTCGAAAGAGTTAAGAGTTAACGACGACTCGTTATTTCCTGCGTGTGAGTCCCCAGCCCGATCGTGTCAATTTGATTAAGTCATGTCATGTCCGATTACCGCTGCATTGATGACATGACATGTCCCAAGAAAAAATCACTTCCTGCCTTTTCCTCATAAATCGTAATTAAAAAATCTTTAATTAAAGCCAAGTACTAAAAAAAATTTGTAGTGTATTAACACCAGCGCAGCGGAAATGCCATGCCATGTGTGTTTGTGCTACTATACTTATACGACCATCAAGGCCAAAAAATATAGGAATATATGACATTTCTTCTTTATAATTAATAGAAACACTTGAAGAAAATTAAAAGGTAGTAAAAGAGGGCCAATTAATAGTATGCACATTAACATTTTCTCCCTGAAGAGATTCCCACGTGTGATACACACAGGATAAACACAAGAAGGAACTCGTGAAGATGACATCGAAGCTCACACCGTCACCGTGGGAAAAATCTTCCTGTGATGTGGATTGTGGATGTGATGTCGCCTCAAAAAAACTGTGCACATGAGACAATGCAATGCACTGACCAGACAATTTTTTTCTGCTAATATAAAAGTTGTAAAAAAGTTTATCTTTACGGAGGATATTGTTCTACATAACAATCATGGGAAATCAAAGACATAAATTACGTTGCAAAATTGAGGAAAAACTGAATTACTTTTGAAAAACAATTTTTTTTATACAAGGAATGATTTTTTAGGTATTGGTTAGCCACAGTAAATGTTTCCTTTTAACTTTGGAAGAAATTTCCTGATTCCAAAAATGCATTTCTCAACTTTGGAAGAATAATTTTGAAAGCCAGAAATTAACCTCACTCACTTTTCCACATGTACACCACATTTCTTGAAATTTAAACTTTACGAATAAAACAAAAAAGTTGATGGCTATATATTTTACCTAAAAATGAATCGGATAATTCAAGGCGAGTCGACATTTCCGGTTCCACAAATCTCGGCGGTATTATTGACCTCCATTCGCCATTCCCTTTAAACTCGCCTTCACTTTTCTCTGCCTTCTTCGTCACTCGACTTTGGATTTGGAAAAAACTTCCCTGAGAGTTCAGCAGGCTTTCCATTCACTCCAAATATTATTTCAAATTTAAAATTTGAAATTAATTTCCTCAAAAAATATGGCAATTCTTTTCCCCCCTCGCGATCAGGAGTCAAGAAGCGATAAAGCACTTAAACTACTTCACTCCTCACGGCCCTAATCCTATTACCAGTTAATANATTTCCTCAAAAAATATGGCAATTCTTTTCCCCCCTCGCGATCAGGAGTCAAGAAGCGATAAAGCACTTAAACTACTTCACTCCTCACGGCCCTAATCCTATTACCAGTTAATATCCTCATATTACATATTTACCGAGGTTGACTCACAGTTACCACACATCTGACTCGTTATCCAACCCTAAGCCGTACACTCCTGTCACTTGATTTTTAATTCATTTAAAGAATTTAGCCAAAATCCTTAATACACTTTGGCATCTCGTCATACTCGCTTACTTCACTAAAGCACACAGACTAACACACACACACACACTTGTTTAAGCAAAAAATGTTGTACTACACTTCATAATATTAAAAGGTTAAACATTCTCTGTTTTTCAATGAAAGTGCAGTTCATCAAGCCAAAGAACAATATAATTTTTTTTTGCATCGAAGTAGAAGAGGTCTTCAAGAGAGAAAAAAAAAAAAACAGGAAAGTAATGCAATACATGTGAACCTCTCCTTTTTTTCTCATGTCCTTTTGTGGAGATTGTGTAAAAACTTCTTTTTCATATCTTTTCCTATAATAGTTTTACTATTTTACTATTACTACGAGAGCAGATGACCCCAAGCACGTCAGGCAGATTTTTTTTGCATGGGATATGTATGCACACAGTCACCATATTAAATGTTAATGGCGAGGATTTTAAAGGAGGAAAAAAAGTATGGTTAAATGATGATGATAATAATGTGAAGGGAGTATAGGAGAAATATCGTCTTCACATGAGGGAAAATCCTCATGAAAATAGCATTACGGAATAGAAAACCACTTGAAAGAGAGAGAGAGAGAGAGAAGAGTTGGCCCTATTGTATGTAGATGTGGATGGGCTTTGAGAATGTATGGGAGTAAAGTGAGACACTATCAAGACTTGATTCTGTAATGTTTTACAAAAAAATATACGTCTTAAGTTAGTGTAATGCATATGTAATAGGAAGGCAATAATGTGTGATGGAATGCTTTTGGGGAAATATATAGTTTGAATAGTTTATTTAATTTGAATAGTTTTAGAAAAATTCGAAAATTATTGTACATTACAAATGATACATCAGTCGATTCGCAAGAAAATAAAGTACACGTCACGTTAATTCAAAAAAATTTAAAATCTTTTCTTATACAATTTTGACGAAACTAAAGCCTTTCTACAAAACAAGAAATTGCGACCGCCGGATGAATCCGATCGCAGCTATTCCCATACATTTTAGAATCCTTGAAATCTGCTCTTGATTAGAGATAACTTGGACTTTACTGAAATCGAAGAGATGGAAGGATTCGACAAGAGGTCGAAGTCGACATCAGGAAAACCTTTCGGAAAATGTAATATGATTAAAATGGAAGATTTACATACATTTTAAAATGTATGTAAATATCAGGGGCTATACACCCTTAACGTGTTGAGCAATCTCAGTAACAACAATACTGTTTTCCATTATCTAACCCCCTATATAAGGTCATGAGAATTTTTTTTACATATGTGACACTTGATGACTAATGAGAACAAAAATTCATTTGCGTCCAACATATAATGCTTCAAAATATCTGCATATCAAATTGTGTTCTCAATATTTTAATATTTTATCAATTTATCCATTTTATTGTGCATGTAATGTATTCATTTGCGCTTTTAATGCTTCTTTAGTATTTGCCTTACCTTAGGGGTTAAGTATGTCTATCCTAATCCTTTCGGTTTTTTTGTAGCAGTGGTGGTATATCTCTGGCATTGTGCGGTGGTGGTAAGGCAAGGTGGCAGTAGCATAGTACACACACAACAATATAAGCATGCAAGTTAGAGTTATAAACCGCTTGAAATGTCTTGTCCAATGCACGGTATCCTTCCCCTCTCTCGGGCTTATAGTTTTTTTCATTTACAAGCAAAGTAAATACGGGTTAATATCTGTCCGGATGGATGTGGATTTAACAACATTGAGCCGCAGATTTCGTTTGCTTTTGAATGAAACGAGTATGAAAACATGAACCATCTTTTCTGAAACTAGGCTTTATGGACAAAGACTCAAGGCGAAAAAAATGCAGAGGATGAATAGAGTGAAAGAAAACGGTTTTAATTGAAGCTCATGTTCTCGGGCTCGCTGAACAGCCAGAGAGCTCGAAGAATGTATGAATTATAGAGTGCAGCAGGATAAATTATTCATCAGACTGAAATAACAGCATATTATGAGAGTTCATAAAGGCGAGATGAGATTTTCTTGGGAAAAGCATTCTTTTCACAGATTTTTTTTTCGTCTTCTCTTCTTCAGAAGCAGCGGTCGCAATGCAGCGTCTCGTATGTGAGTGCTAATATAAATCTTGAAATTATGCCTTGATTGACATGTAAGCGATATACCTAGATAGATTTACAAGTGTCAAAATGTTTAGACGCGGCTTCGTCTTTGCAGAGGGCTAGATATTTTTTGTGAGGTTTGTTTTACCAATTGGTTCCTCAATCTGTGAGAGGAAACGGGACTGTCACACATGGGAATAATATGGCTTTGGTTTGGAAGCTATATCTTGTTTGGCCTTTTCTCTGTGTAAATAAGTGACTTTCTGTTGTGTGCAATGCTTGTCTTGGAAATTGGATTTCTCCAGATCTTCCGAAACATGAATTTATAATCATTCCCGCAGGGTACTTGCGAGAAATTATATATGTCAATATCGCTATATGTAAATATATGTTTGTGAGGGAATTAAATCTGTATACTTTTTTAGAATGTAGTTTTTGACAATTGACATGTTTTTTTACATGATTCCCAAATTAAATGAGAAAATGTTGTTTTAAAAGCCCAGTCTCAAAAAGCCCCAATAATTTCCATTTTTGAGAACGTATTATTTTGCATGAATCTTGGCTTTCAATTCGGAGGACGAAATTTCGCAGCGAGAGATTTTAGCAGCAAAGCATATTTATAGTTACACACATATGAAGGTTACTGATTGTCCTACATTTATCAAACTTGAAGCAATCTTATGCCAAGCCAACACAAATAAATCCAAGAGATTCAGTATTTCAATATTTAGCAAGGTTCCAAAATCCAAGCAATATTGCCCTGTGCTAATTTCAGCAACGTAAGAAAAAGAGATGACAACAGTTTCCATTCTATTATATACTCCCATAGTCCCAGGCAATCATGTGCATTAGTCTTCGTCGCTGTTGCGTCTCAATTGCTTTGTTAATTTAATTACTTCTTTTTAAAACGCCATTTCAGTATTTTGCACATCTTTTGATATTGGCAAATCGAACATGACCAGGACAAGAAGAAGGTCATGCTGATGTAGATTTTGGAAAGGTTCAAATAATACTTACATTTTGTTTTAAGACATTTTTGACAGGATAAAAATATGGTTCTCACAATATCACAACCTTGCAAAGAACTCACATGTGAAAGCTGGCATGAAAAATCCATGTATTCAAATCTCTTAAATTATGCTAATGCCAGCCAGCACAAAACCTTCCATGTACATAAGTAAATTTCCCAAAAAACAACAAAGTTTTGTATCGCCATTTCATTCTCATTTCCCTTTCTTCATATCCAATATCATTTTAATTTTGACAAGTGTACTAGAGTGTGGCAACCTCAAACTCACACAATGATGCCCTCTTGTTCCCTCATCCACACTACAAAAGATCAAACGAGTTTTCTTCACGAAGCTTTCAAAGTTTCACCAAAAGCGGGTGCTGCTCGCCTGTAAATGCTGATCCTTTACTCATGAAAAGACATTGAATCTCAACCTTTTTTAGCCAGCTCTGTAGATATACATATTCTCATTTGCACATTTTTCTCCTAAATGATTTCATTCATGAATTTGCAATGCAATGTGTGCAATTACCTACGTCGAAAAGAATCTTATAGCCCATGTACTACAAGCCCATTAAAAGTAATGACGGTTACGAAGTCACCAAAACACCTCTTTTTCCATTGTTCGCTACAAAATGTGTGTGTAAATTTTTATCGTTTCATTCAAATCTCACAAAACCGGTATATATGCTCTATCGAGCACATCCATTACTTTGCCGAGGACGAAGAAGAAGCACACACACACGGCTTTAACAGAGAAATAAATCTAATTAATTTGCATTTCTCGCTGCTTACGCTTACGTCTTGTGAAAGGCGAAAGCGTTCATTGTGTCTGGAGAAGCTGCTATCATCTTGTCTCACGGAGAACATGACAATTAAAATGCAATCTTAATAGACTCCTCACCGAAAGATCAAAATATTATGCAATTAATGTAATTATGGTACGTTTCCCAGCCGACCCATCCTCCGTATACTTTTTTTTTCTTCTTTTCTCCCATTTTCCGGCAACATACCCAAAAAGCTGGAAGAACGATAGTGCGCCTTTTGCATTTTATCTCTATTGCCTCCCATCCCATCCCATCTCTTCAGTTCCAATGAACTCTTTCAAAATACTCCATTACCCTCCCCTCTTCCGCAAGTGCATCGAAGAGTGCACTGACTTTGCATATTTTCCCCTTGGAAACTGCATCCGCAGCAGAAAGGCTGCTGGAGAAAACATTTCTCCAGAGCCAGTTTTCAGCTACTGCCTCCAAACTCCAAACACACACACACATTTACAATAGTACCCAGGACCACCCTCCATTTCATATTCCATTATCATTTCTCCTCTTTTTTTCTTCGATCGTTTTTTTTGTCCTCATCCTCGTTTAGAATCATGAACCGCACACTTTATTCTGAAAAAAATCTCATGCAGTTCCAGTTCCAGTGCCATTTCTCCAGCTCCCTGTAACAGATAGAGGAGAAGCACACACACACACATGACAAGATATTTTCTCCAGATATTGCCTCCACATTTACAAACACATCAAAATTTCCATATAGCACCAGTGAAGTTGAGCGTGCCAACAACGGTTCTCCCAAAAAAGAGAGAAGTCGCTTCAGAACGGAAAGCTCAGGGAGAGTGCAGACTTCTTCTCCTCCAGGAATGAATGACAGCCAAGGAAAACTCCAGTTTTGCCCATCTCATCGTTTCCCAGCTCAGCAACTCTTTTATTTAATGAGGGGAATGCATGCAATAACGTTCAACTTCATTCCGGGTCGAGTGTAAGCTCATTACAAAGAGTCTTCTTGTCCAGGCGTATATCCAGAAAAAATCTGGTGAATACTGGAAATAAAATTATGCAGCTCGGAAAACTTTCCTTTTTAATTCCATACTATTTTCCTTTAAAGAAAGACTATTTTTTTGCATTGACATGTTGTGTTTAATAATTCCCTTTGTCTCGGGCGGGGATAGTGGGGAAGGAGGAATGCTGCATAAAAGTGCATTCATGTCATATTGCATTCTTCCCATTTCTTTGAATCATGATACTTCAGCACTTCCTAAACATACATTACACCCGGTATGTGTGTACGTACATATGTGAGATTGGGAGAAGGGAAAAAAATATCCTAGAAATTTTTTGTCTACGATATTCCCTTTTTTTCTTCCTAAATGGTTATGACATGGTTTGCTCAAGTTTCACATGGCATTTCATACACACATTTCTTGGTGTGTAGTACGTCGCTCCGCTGGAAAAGCCCGGAATTGCCTTATACTCGTAAAAAGATATCTTATCCGTGCTTTATGAGTGGAGCGAGAGCACAAGGGGAAGATAAAAACATAGTCTTCAGGCACTTTACTTCACTTTGTCTAGAGCCCAACTGGCAATACATTTGTTCCCGAAAAAAAATGATGTAAAAGGGAATACCATGACCCGACCTCAGTTTGCACATCTCGTGCAAAAGGAATCCTTTAAAATCAGAAACTCTTTCTCAAAGTTCTTATATAAACCTTATCTCACTTTGCCCCAAATTTCTCACCAAATTAATAAAATTTCTAGAAACAAATGTAAAGGAAGTTTGAAATATCCTGCATGATCCATGTTTCCGAGACCGGCTTGAATATCGGTGGGTACGCTCATTCTATAAAAAAATCTGGAGTCAGGCTGAACTTCTCTCCCGGTCCTATTATTAAAGGAAACTTTTTCCCCTATATAAATCTAGTTACTATGTCTTTGGCTTGCAGCCGAGTCCATTGATCCTTTCCAGAGTTCTAAGGTTTACTGGAGAGAAAAAAAGGTTGAAAAGTTTTGGGAAACGCAGTGCTACAGACTACAGACTCGTAGTAGCTAGAGTCCTTCCATTTTCCCCGTATTCTCGTCGTACCGGGGATAACCACTTATATGCTCCTTCATCGGCCCAACTATTTTTTTCCAGAAAGGCTTTCCCAACAACTCCAGCTTTAAGGCTTTAAGCCAAAAAAAAACTCTTATTTACAAAGAGGGTATAAAGCACTCTTATGCATCCATAGAGAACCACCATGCACCATGAATAACCGATGAAACTTGTATGGAGAATGGAGAACATTTTAGACATATAAATATATCCCGGTCCATGCTACACTCTCTGGCTTATGAAATTCATAGTAACACACACACACACACGCGTTTTTTTGTGACTCTGCAGGTTCCTTGTCTTCACCCTGTACATGGTCTAGGATAGGAGGAGGATATATCGTGAGTCGTGTAGTCCATCTGCTTACCCAGTTTGTTTTCAGTGAGTCTTCTGCTCTAGGAACAATTTGTGAGACGTGTGTACTCCTCTCTCAGACCTCGGCTGACTTACAGTTTACGTTTGACAAAGCGGCAGCCACACAGCCTCAGAAAACCAAGCGGCTGATGGGAGCATTCTCGAGATAAATTTCAATATCAAACAAATTTTTTTTCTTCATATACATATGCACATCAGTCGCAATCAAGTGAAATAATAAAAGGTCATTAATATATTGGAGGAAAAAAT
>JAHZMY010001722.1:0-15511 GCA_027743915.1 Seira sanloemensis | reverse complement strand
TCACAAAAACCATGAATCACCCTTTCATCATGCATGGTGTGACGAATCTGGTTACATACAATCACACTGGGGCAAAGGGCAACAGGTGCGTCCTGCTTCCTGGATTCATCAAAAGGCTTTGTGAAAGGCTGTGATTGTGGATACAACTGATGATAGGAGACATTTGGGACAATAAACGGAAGGAAAAAAACTGTTTTTAAACTGCTTTTCATAGAATAGCAATTTCAATTTCATTACACCAAAAAATCAATATTACTTTGATTGAATTAGTATGTCTGCGTTGCTCGGCGAACCCAATACATTGATTTGTATAATATCATTTAACCGATATTGTAATTGCAATGCCTGCTTCTAATTGAATATCTTTTCACGAACTTAAAAAGGGCAATAATTAATTTTGCATATTCGATAAAAGACATATTTACAAACAACCTTGTCTACTTAATCTTTCCTCCTACATTTATAGGCAAGGTTGTTGTTATGTTTGAATTGAAGCATGAAAAAGAACCTTCATGAATTAGGAACATTTCAATCATCTTGAAATGAGTGAATAGTCCATAAATGAGGAATAAACTGATTGCAGACCTCAACATAAAAGAAAGAAATTACTATTTTTTTTACTAAAGAGGATGACTAGGCTATCAGTGTTCGCATAGTTTGTCATTTCCTAGTACAAAGTACAAACAACATGATTATATGTATTTGTTTTCAATCATCTTGAAATGAGTGAATAGTCCATAAATGAGGAATAAACTGATTGCAGACCTCAACGTAAAAGAAAGAAATTACTTTTTTTTACTAAAGAGGATGACTAGGCTATCAGTGTTCGCATAGTTTGTCATTTCCTAGTACAAAGTACAAACAACATGATTATGTATTTGTATAAAACCAATAATTTGACTTGTCAAAAGGATAGTATCACAATTGAGTTGTCATTTTTAGAGTTCCACGCCACAATGGCAACACATTTATAACAACTTCATGAAACTCATAATGGAAGCGAGGGACTGAAATCCACAATTTTTCAATTTCTTTTTTTCGCTTTATCAAATCGTCTAAGCTAGAATGAGACGCCCCTTTTGGCTCTCTGTGTAACAACGAGTACTTTCATACTATACCTTTTTTAATTTGGCCAAACTGCACTGGGTAGTATCAAGATAATGTGTATTATGTATGCCCTGTGCTGTATACTTCGTAACATGAAATAATATGTAGTTTCTTGAGGGTTTTTGGTGAATTGATGAAAGGCTGGATCGATTTTTAATTTAGATCTGCTGATTAAAATTTAAGAGAACACGATGCTAGTGGCCACCCAATCAAGTCACAATTGGACATTGAATGTATTCAGAAAATTATTTATCGTGTTTCCAAACAACTTTATTTACCTTGTTAGTCTACTTTTCCCTTCCAAAATTCAAAAGAAAAGACTGATTGGAAAGTTTTTCTACTTTTTTGTCGATGAATACGAGAATTCATCAAATCCTTGACAATGGAATTGTTGTTGTGTATTGTGTGCAAATGCGGCTGGACAATGAATGATGTACATGCATACATATCCGTTCGTAATACTGTAGTGTTTCTCTATTTAAATTTGGATCGAATATCTCATTGTAATTTTAGCATTTTTTCGTATTTTCCGTTCCGAGAAATGGAACAAAAGAAAAGTTGATGAATTTCTAAAGCCTTCTAGTTTGCTTTCGTTCCAAACCTTAATTTCAATATTGCACACTTTGATTGCCGACGAAATCAAAATGCTAACTTCACTAGACATAAGGATTAAAATGTCTGCAAGGTCTTCATGAATAAATAATAAAATGGCCAAAAGTTAATTTCAATATTGCACACTTTGATTGCCGACGAAATCAAAATGCTAACTTCACTAGACATAAGGATTAAAATGTCTGCAAGGTCTTCATGAATAAATAACAAAAATGGCCAAAAGAACAAGATTTTTAATCAAAAACTTGGACATGCCAAATATATAGCGTCCTAGAATCTGTCAAGCTAACGCAGCTTTCGTAAAATTTTTATCATAAAATATTTTGGGATTTTAAAAGTGTTCGATCGCCATTATCACATATTATCCCTAACAACAATTTAACGATAACAATTTACAACAACAATCCCAATTTAAAAAGCTAAATTTTAAGAAAATGAATAGATCTCATCTACAAAATTGTCTTACATTGATTGACATAAATCATACATCTTCAGAAAGGCCACAAAATAGAGAAACTTCTGGGCGACTTTTTTGTTTGAAATTAAGACTTTGGAGCAAACTGGTGCAATATTTTTTTCAAAGGTATGACTCGTTTTTCCATTAGTGACAATGGTTGTTAGGGATAGGGTGTGAGAATGGCAATCCTGTACCGTTAAAAAGCTGCATGATTTTTGTAGATAAAAAATATTAAAACTCGAGAACAAGAAGAGCCTGAAGGTGAGACATTTAAGGAATCTAATGTATATTGCATGCATTATTATATGCGACAGAGTTAATTAGAATATCGCCCTGTAATGCAATAAGTAGGTAGGAATAGCACTCATCCAAAGTATTTGTAAAAGTAATTACACAATGCGTATCCATGCCAAAGATAAGATGAATGGAAAGAGTCATAGGAAAAAAATGTATTTGTAGATAGATACTCGTCATAAAAAGAAATGTAAAAAAAAGTCTTTGAAAGCATATTTTCTCTATAGTCGAGAAGCCATACCTAAACTTAGGAACCATCCGGGGGTTTTATTACAGAAAGTAAATAAAGAATCAAGTGAAATTAACTTTACTCTGGGTGAAACAGCCACGCAGAGTAATGATTTTAAATGGATAAGGATAATGTACGAGAGTACGCACCAACACAAAAAGCCGTGCTTGTCCTTCGGCTAATCATCCCTTTCAGTATTTTTCACGAACATAATAATCATCGCAATAATAAAAGCTGACAGAAGGGACCATCTATGCCTCTCCTTTCTTTCGGAGCCCATAACCATTCTTTCATGGTAACTTCAAAGAATCCATTTGTACGGCTTGACTTTTACAAACTTTTGCTCCACTGTGTGTCATTATCAGCCATATGGTTAAAAAAGTCTTCCCCGTCCCTTTGCTCACAGATGCACCGTAGAAAGGCTGTTTGTCCCTTATTCGTCCCATATTTCGCCCATTTCACGTTTCCCAAAGCTCTTAAGGGTAATAAATAAATGGATGCATGCAAACCAGAAATCCGATGATCCCTATATGAATATCAATATTTTTTATTACATTTGTGGCCGTGACTTACAACGCAGCCAGTGCGTAAAATAACTGGGACATGCCCATATCAATTTTTATCTTGATTAGATCGCAAACAAAATGAATTTACCTATTATTACTAATACCTTTGGCAAGTACATTTTACGCTATTTTTGTGTGAATCAATTTTACACATTTCTCAAAGCTGCATTCACATTTTACGCGTATAACAATTATCACTCTTGCTTCTGATTCAACTATTTTATTAGCGAAACCTACATTACCAAGACTTGCGTTTATCATTTCATATTTTATACAACAGCATCCATTCGTTGGAAAGGGAATTTTAGATCACAGATAGCCCATAAGTGTCGAATAATATTTCATTTCGTGAAATAGTGAAACCTAATCAATTCACAAGCCTTATAAATATCATACTTTTTCCTTTTCATGAATGCTTTATGCCAGACACTTTTACAGTATTTACATTATAAGGCCCGCCCGCACTTCAAAAGTCCCGATATACATATATTCATCGTCATATTACGAAAAGTAGGTTCGACGAAGGATTTCCGAGAGCTGTCTGTATATCCAATACCACCTCATTGTCATTGTAATGAGCGGTTGACATGAGGCTTGTCCACAGGTGATTTATGGCTCTTATGAGCGGTTGGTTTTTAACAACATCTCTACTAATATGTATAGAGAGAGAGTGAGTAATTGAAATCACATAATTATATAAGATTATCGATCAACATTGTGACCACGAGAATGGAATTAAATCCCATGAATCCGATCAAGTCATAAAAAGCAAACCCTACAAGTGTTGAAAATGTATTCAATCTGTTGAATTTACTTTGTCAAAAAGTTTCCACACACATAAATACATACGCACATTACTGCTTTGATAGTCATGTTTAATTAAGCTCTCTTGCTTCTTTGCACCAACGCAAAGACTTTTTTGTGCTAAGCCAAGGAAATGTTCTCATTTGGCTGATAAAAAGTGACAAGTTACAATAGTCAAGGAGTAAGAAAACAGTGAGGATGAAAAGCAGCGACAATTTAGGCTCTCCGGAAAAATCCGAGGAAAAGGGGGAGAAAAAGTGAGCGTTTCAAAAAGAAAATGCTGAGAGAAGGGCTGAACCCAAGATATTTCGGGTTCCTCCCTTAAAAATGGCAGGAAAGCTGGCAAGGAAAAGCATTTTACGCCTCACTATATTCTCCCGAATGCGTGTGTATCTACGTGTATACACAAGGCTTGTAGTAACTAAATAATGTAAAAGTATTCACAAACTTCTCTTGTCTTTTTTATTTCCAGTTTAACCACACAAGATAGATAGATTTCCGCAAGAAATGAAAAAGGAAATTGTCAGACTGGAAGGTGTTTTCCTCACTGATGTACGTATACACTGACAATTTACGGTTACACGGGAAATATATGAACGTGTTGTACAGCACACGACGCTAATGCAGAATTTATATGCATGCTCATTTCCCCACTCCTCCCTGGTGGACGGTGGACATGTTTTCACTTATCAGCAGGCAGAGATACATCTACAGGGGAAAATTACATGTACGCTCCGTCAAAATTTTAAATATTTGATTCAAAATTCATCATCACGGACGTCTAGGATTAAAAGGTCTGTCTGGGAGTGGAAAAGTCGTAAAAGGTTTCAATAGGATCAGCTCAAGCAAAACTGGCGTAAAATATGAAAGATGAAGGGAAGACATTAAAAAGGACAACATTTACATGAGGCACATAGAAATATTTTAAATTACAATGGAAAAGGCTAAATTTTCCAACAAAACTCTCCTTTTTCATATCACTACACATTTTCCTTCCATTTCTCTTTCCATTTCCATATTTCCTTTTTCATCTCGGTCCGTGTAAATGTAGCTTCTAGCTCTTTATGTAAATGTAAATAAAGGAGGAAAATGCGTTGCAACAATACTTTCAGCAGTACCTTAATGTTTTGTATGGAGCAGTGAAAACGGAGAAAGAAAAGGAGAAAATGTGCAGTATTTTCTGGTCTGTTTATTCTAGTAGTTCGGGCATAGAATTCTTGTGTGTAGTGGTGGCATCACAAAGAGAAAAAAAATCCAAGCCAGTGGTAGTGAAGGAACCCACCCACTTCAATCTCCTTGATTAGAAACAGCAGGGAAACTCGAGGGTGTCGAATGCTCCGCTTTGCGTATTCCTTTTTTTCTTTCTCTTTTTTGCTTTTACTTGAGTTCACTCTGAAAACTTGGATACTTTTTACGCTCCCAGCATATATATATGTATGCTCAAACACGAGATGGATATAATTTTTTTCGTTCGCATTCATATGCACATTATGAGTGAGGAGGATGACATCACGTCAACGATATTTTCAGCACCACCAGGCATTTGCCAACAATAAAAAATGTTACAAACTAGGGTATAAGTGTTTTCATCCATTAAGGAGAGAACGAGGGAGAAATTGTGTCTACAAGTTTTATTTCGGGTGGAAATAGCCCAATCCATCCTTTTCTGTCTATAGAACATTTGTCAGGAAAAAGGAGAGCGTAATAAAAGAAGTGAAATAAAAGCAAAAAGGATATGGATGAATGATTGTCACGACTACTCAAGTATAATACTTTTAGCGGAATGCTGCTTGATAAAGAAGTTCAAAGTTTTTTTTGTGCTACCCGTTTGTTGCTACCCGCTAAATGACTTCCAAAAATATTTAAACTTTTACTTACATACATAATATGTACGTTGCATACTTACTAAAATTCATACAAATTCTGTTTGCACAGTATTTTATATACATTTATTCTTCAAAAGTTAACTAAATAGCTGTTTCTGCCAAAATGCTTTTCAAAACTACATACATATAAATACTGATTCTTAAAAATTAGAGGAAAGCATTATGCATACATAATCACGGTCGTTTTTAGCAAAGCCTAGGTTGGTCTACATTTTAAAAATGGAACTATATAAATCTTCCATGAAGTTTGTTTGGAGCCCCCAAAACAATAAATAAAGCCAGAGGAGGGTTTAAAGACGGTTAGTAAAGACATGGTTGCATTCTTTACGATACGACAACGGACTACTACTTAATTTTATTTATTCAGAACAAAGTGCGTACTTCCTGGTGAAGAATGTCCTTTATCCCTTCCCCAAAGCGGTAGAGAGAAAGGCGTGCATACAAATCCTTGCATAATTCATGTGGAAACTGTAGTCAAAATGTCAGATCGATCATTTTCTCTGTGGATCCCTGGAGACTTGAGGGAAAAAAGTCTTGTTGCTACTACCGACTTGGGTTTCCCAAGACTACACAGACCGGAGGAGGTTTCAAACCTATGCATTTATTTATATAAATAAACCTTGCAAGAAGCAAGAAAGTTGAGATTCAAGACTTGAATGCAGGCAAGTACATCTTAACCTTGCAGTGCAGCCTCGTAGATACCTGAGGATAAGAATGCGCGAGTGGTTTCACCTATCTACTAATCACCGGACAAGACTATATAAAGATTAAATGCCCAAATCCTCAATTGTTTGAAGCACTGCAGAATCAGAGTGCAAGTTGCAGTTTATACTTTGTATTTATGTACAGTATACATTTGATAGATATATTTCAAAAGCCTAATTTGCTATGAATGCTCTAATAAAGGTTTGAAAAGTGCAAACTTTCTTTATATTTTAAAATTTAGTAAGCTTTTTTGTACAATGTCATGTACATTATCTACTCCCTACGTTTGCCTTTGGAAACGAAAAAGGGTGTAGAAATGTGTGCTAGAAAAGTTTCCTTTAAAAGTCGGGTTTGAAAAAAGGCTTTTCGTTGCTGGGGAAAAAGTCATTAGACTAATGACAGCACAGAGGGGTTTCCTTCATTGATCTGCTAGCTTTGCTTTTGTGACTCAAAGACGGTTAAACTTACAGCTGTCGAAGTAGGTCTTATCTTCTATTCGAAGCATGTAAAAGTAGTGATATTTTTAAAATTGAAATCGGACATGCTCAAATTCTGCACTAAGTTTATGGGCTTTTTCTTGAATAAAAAATCTCGTTTGAACTACATAAGCAAAGTTACAAACATTTATGCATTCAAACTTTTTGGGCTTGAGATATTGCCATTGAGACTTGTATGATGGTGATGCAACCGAGGTACATTAAACCTTCCAGCTATACAGATGTTTTGCAACAAGAACAACCCTAGCATGAGTTCAATTCAATGCTCACTAAATTCAAATCCGGACAAAATGGACAAGAAAGTGGTCGGCTTTCACTGTATACCTGTGCGCTTCAATAATCTGTATTGGTCTCCGGCCATGCATGATATCAGGTGATAAAATCTCGTTACCTAAAAGTGAACAGATGAGCAAGAACCGTCCATTATAGTTATTATTACTTTTGACTCGGTTTAGAGAAATAGATGGTAGATAAGAGTGGTAGGCACGTATCACGCACCCCTCCTTTGTTGCCCTTCTTGTTGCATATTGCGTGCTTGCATTTGCATTGTCCCGGTGATCTAATGTTTCCAACTTATTTCCTAAAAATGGAACGGGAATATCTATTTAATATGGCTTTAGTCATCATCATGTGTCATCATCAAAAGGAAAAGTCAATTTAAGTAATTACAAAATTATACTTTGACCATGTTTCCCTTGAAATCTTGGTCTTACTCACTTTTACACTTTTTGTGCAATGCATCCATGAACATTTGAAGCCATATAGTGAGTGATGCAGTTGTGCGGTGTAAAAGAACGCTTATAAATGTGCAATCGATGTAACTTCGGCAACAATGAATTTTATTTTCTCGGATACAGCCTGTATAACATTTTTAATGCCATACCAAGCTTTGTGTCTTCTGACTTGTGTACTATTTTTGAGCTTTAATGGCCACATCAACCTTAGATCCATTTCAAATTCAAACTAATAACTTTTTCATAATGTTGAATGTATCTCATTTTTAGTTTGGCGATTGTTGTCATATTAATCTGATTTTTGAACATATGAACTCTCTATTTTACCTGTCGCGGAACACCTGTCCCAAAACTCAAACTCAGTATGTATGAACTATTATTCTTTTCATGAAGTACATATGTACTATAAAGTTCCATGTTTCCGTTGCAAAACGTAAAAAAATATATCCAAATGAGTTCGGTCTGTTAATGTATTTGAGCTTTTTGCGTTTCAATTGCAATCCAAAATATTGAATTGATTTTGCAAATGAAGGGATTAGCTGAACGATTCACTTGAGCCATTTGAAAGATTGTCCTTGTACTCTAATCATCCCTTTGGATCTCACTTGTTGATAAAAGCCGTACTGCTCCAAAGGGACATTGTAATCCTGTAGGACGAAAAGTAAACAATAAAAAACTGTCCCTTTTATGAAAAGAGTTAGTCATGCTTCTCTAACATGTCACTTGAAGCAAACAATGATATAATCAAGCAGCTAAGTGCCATGAACATTTACAACAATGTCCTAATTCCCTTAGGCAGCTCATCGTATTGGCTCGGGTGTAAACATTTAAAAAGCTAGTCAAGCACCCTTATCCTAGAAATTATCATCGCGTAAATTATTATCTCCCCTTGCTGACTCTGTACTGTTGTATTGATTCCGGGAGTTGTTTTTTATCGGAGCATATTATCTGCATCAGGGGATGATACCATCATCCGACTGACTACCTCATTGAGTAATTGTATAATGTTATGGAATACACTGGTGTAAAGTAGCTTTTTCCACGCTTCAGCTATTTTTGTACAAATAAACTTTGTTCCCTACTTTTTCCTAAGTCAAATCGAGTCTGCCCTTCTTGTTTACTGTCGTCTCTGGTTGCCTCTTGAAATAATCCAGTCGCCGACTAACGTATTTCCCTGCTTTGTCATCATCATCCATCAGTCGGATAAAAAAGCAGAACAAAAAAGTCAATGAAAGGGCGAATAAAATTTTAAAAGCATTTTTCATTGCCTTGTATGATCTGGAATGTAGGTAAATGCTGCAAATGCCAAATTTTAAATGCGAGTAAAATTATGAGAAGTATAATTTTAGAGCCCACTGTTCTGCACCTTCAAAATTCATATTTTGTGAAAAATGGTAATACATTGTAAGAAAAAGTAAATTGCTTTCTCGCACTTATTAAAATACCTGCGTCAGCTTTAAGATCTAAATAAATTGTCATTTGTCATTGTCATTCTATAAACTACTAATGTATTATTGTATACTTATTTTTCCCATTATATTTAAATATCTCTATACCTGTCTCCAGTGTAATTCCTCAGTTGAGGTTCTGTTTTTGATGACAATAAATTCTCTTATACTTATACTTATACTTATTTGGGTGCACACATATTTTGATGATGGCAATGCCTTGAATTTGATTGATTCGAGTGCTGTTTATCTTGCTGAAAATTGACTCAACTTATAACTAAAACAAATACACGGCAAGACGATCCAAACCCTTGTTGAAATGAAAAAGGGGTGAACATGGAAAAGTAAAGGCTGACAGCCGGAAATGGCACGTGACCAGCGCAATGCGATCAATGTTCCAAAAGACTTCCTATGCATANCAAATACACGGCAAGACGATCCAAACCCTTGTTGAAATGAAAAAGGGGTGAACATGGAAAAGTAAAGGCTGACAGCCGGAAATGGCACGTGACCAGCGCAATGCGATCAATGTTCCAAAAGACTTCCGATGCATATGATAAATGCAAACAACCCCTTTGAAACCACTGGCCGACCACACACACCATACATTCGTACATTTGTTTCTGTCTCTGCTGTAAAAATGTGTGCTTTGGATGAGTATTTTTGTACATACACCAAAATTTTCATTCTGACGACATTTTCCCATAAAAGGTTCTCATGAAGTTTCTCAAATTTGCTTTACCTTACTATTACTTATCATTGATTATCTTTGGCTTTATCATTGGTGTAATTTGTGTACAATTTGCTGAAACGGGGCGGATTAAGGTGTGTCCGCCACATTAGTAGTACTTTCTTTTGGACGTCGGTCGAGCGTACGCTTACTACATTAAACCTTTACAATTGCAATTGTCCTTGGTCCACGTTTCAATGTTTCACGTCGATTCTCTCCTGCAGAACAATTATTATTCTGTTGAAAATGGGAGGGTTTGACGAAAACGTGTGAACGCATGCCGATTGAACGAACATTTCCTGGGAACAAAGCGACAAGAGTTTTTCAGAGCCTGTTGACAGGAAATTATTTTAACTAATTGCATTCAATGTGGTTACCTATGTATGTATATACAAGTCTTGACGACTGGTATTTATAATGGCATTGTAAAATTATTAGAACTAAATTTAGCTCACTTGTAGCAGACAAAACTTCATTTATACACAAATACTTACATTTTTCCCCAATTGGCCAGGTTGTAGTATTTTTGCTGAAGTTTCACTTCAAGCTGTATTTTTGCTCCCTATCTTGGAACATTTTTTTTGCTAAAGTTGTACTATGTAATATATGGCATACTATTAATACAACTTTATGCCCTATTGTTTGCTACATTCAACGGGTTATGTAAAGAAATAAGTTTAAAAGTAAAGTGAAATTGTTGTAATAAAAATCAGAACGTTGGCGTTCACGGGGATGCTAAAATTCCCTGAAGAGAAAGTATAAGCTTCTTCTCTTTTTTCAGTAGATAAATGAGGCATAAATTGAATCTGAATTCCTGCGAGACCCAATACGACGTACTCGTATGTATAAAGTCTAGCCCTATCTCTGAATCTATTGTAAAAAATCAGTATTCAAAAAATAAGCGCACCGGAAGGCAAGTCAAAGTCTTACAAAAGCATAATGAGGATGACACGTATCTACTGCGTTGAACTTACAACTTCTAAGTACAAGAAGGCAAACTGGAAAAAAAATCTGCTCCGAATAATCCTGGAGCTGAAGTATATCCGCACCGCATGTATTCTTATTTAAAAAAAAGAAAATTTATTTTTTATTTTAATACGCCGGTTGACAGTAAAGGTAACGTGGGATCCTCTTTCCCTAAAATTTATACACATTTTGGATGTCTAGTATATGTATAGTTCCATGTGTAAGTGGGTAATATGTAAATACAAGGTATGAAGTTGAAGACAAGAGTTGAGACTGAGAAAAATCGCGCTTACAAAAAATTGCATTTTGAAGTCCCTTAATAACAAAGCATTTTTCTTGCTTTACTTTACCCTTGTCAGTGTGGAGGGCTTAAAATATTGCTACAAGTTTTTTTTTCTGCTCCACATATGTATAAATGTAAGGGAAATGAGCATTTTACTGTGAAGGCATCCTCGCACATAGAATTTTGTTTCATTTTTGCTTCATAATTTTTTTGCCTTTGTCTTATGTTTTATTTTCCTTTATGTCCCTCGAGATTTTTGAAACAAAGTACTTGAAAAAGGGGATATTTTACATGCGACTTTCCCCGTTCAAAGTAGGAGATGGGAAAAAGTCGTAATGCAAAGTCAGGAGCAGAAGTGGGAATTTTAATGAAATTATCCAAAGATGTAAGAGAAAAAACTTTATGCCCAAAATTCTATCACAGGCTCTACATATTACCTTCGTATTGTTTCTCAGATTATATGAGAAAGTGGAAGGAAAATTTAAGTACAAAGAATCCAGTCGCCTGATTTCTACTTTGTGTCATCATTCCACAGAGAGCTTGATGGCAAGAAAAAGTAAAAGGGGTAAGAAAAGAAAGCTGAACGAGTATGTTTGCACATTCGTTTCTCTCAAGAATAAAATGGGAATAAAAAAATGGAGATAAAAATTGAGAGCAACAAGGTTGACTTTTCACTGTAGCAGAATAATGAACTCTGAATACTCCTAAGCTCTGCAGTGAACGAGAAAAAAGGAAGGACTTTTCACAATTTAATATTAGCTTCTCAAATTTTTATCTGCCTTCTTTAATATTCACTATTCGGTGATTTTAAAACTTGGTCCCAAATGGATGTAGTGATGAGGCATAGATAACACGAGGGAAGTAAGATGAAGTAAAAGTTGCCCAAAATAATGCAGCATGTGCGATGCTTAAGGTTAGGTGTATTCATTTTTTCTGCTACACATTCTCTTAAATCCCTTGAAGGGCTTAAATCCAAACAAGAAGCTAGGAGACAAAAGTAGGGAAGCTATTAGCATTAAGCCTGCCGCTTAGTTTCATCCTTTCACTGCGAGGGTATATTATTGAAAGATGATAAATACGAATGTCGAGTTGGACTTTTCAATGTTTCTGTGGACAAGCATTTTTATGTAGAATATGGAAAACAAAAAGAGACCCCGGAACTACATCTTCCACTTTTTTCCTTGTGAAAGGCATGAATTGCGGATAAATACTACGAAACCATATATTGATCCCTTTGGAAGGGAGAGAGAACGAACGGAAAAGGGACTTTATTTAATGGATACAATTTTGCCTTTGTACCAGTAACTATTCCAGGTCTTCGCGTTTCATTGTCTTCCTCTTCGCCGTATGGTGCATGTACAACTCACGTTTTTATTGAATGATTATTGCATACAACCAGAGAGAGGAGGAGTAGATGCTAGATATTTTGGAAGGGAGTTGTAATAATAATGATGGTCATGAATGATCGTAGTGATCATCGCGATGATGACTGCAAGAAACATGTACATATGGGATCGTTTTGGCTAATGCTCATGTTGATATTTTTGCATGATATCATGAATGGAGAGAAATGTTTTTTGTTGGTTTGGATATTCCTTTTTTGGGATCATTGCCTCCTGCCATGCCACGCATATTATTTCATTGTCGTGATGAAAGCAGTATTATGGGTATCATGGTATTATATTTAATTCACTTACTTTACCAGTCACTGATACGCTTAAAAGTATATTACAATACAGAAAGTGTAATGCAAGAATTGTGCTGATATACATATGTACGCAGGTACATGTTCACCCAGACTTTTGGATCACCGATCGGCAAGTCATTTTTGATCTCTGCGACATTGAAATGAAGTGATGAAGTGGAATAGCCATTCTATCCTCAATCTGCGTAGAAGTATAAGCTTTTCTTAATCCTTTAAGTCCCCAATAAGCTTGGAAAATTTCAAGCCTTGAACCCTCAGCGTAGAATATTTAATCATTTCTATGAACAATTTGTGTAGCAAAAGACAAAGTGCATAATACGATCTATTAAACATAAGTCTCACATACATAATTCTAATTGTTTGGGGTATTTACTAGTATCAGACGTGCGTAATAGAATCGATTTGAGCGTATTGGGTATGGGCATTGTTCCAAAAATATCTTTTCCCTGGATCAATTTTCCATTTAGTAAGAAAGTCCATTTGTGATTGTCTCGAAATTACAACATTTTTGCAACGCAATAAATTGTGCTTATTTGTCATTTTGTTCTAGCGACAATCCCAAGGTGTGCCGGTTGTGAAGGAATGATATTGGATCGATTTATCCTTAAAGTGGTGGATCGAACGTGGCATTCACGTTGCCTCAAGTGTGTCGAGTGTGAAGCAACATTGGCTGACAAGTGCTTTCTCAAAAATGGACAGCTCTTTTGCAAAGAGGATTTTTTCAAGTATGCCATTCCTCACAGTTCGAAGTAAATTTTGGATGTTTATTGTACTCTCTTTTAAATTATAATACCATACGAACAAAGTATTATGCTTTCAAAACGTTTCATGTGTGTTTGTAAACATGGCTTTGTGTCTTATTATTTATTTAGCTACTTAAACTCCGTTTCCATTATAATTTGATTATGAGAGCAAACTAATGAACAAATTTTGAAAACATTAATGGTCAGCATTTTTTATCAACTTCTTTTACGGCTGACTTACATACCTAATGCAGGCCTATCTTACCTGTAATAAAGTGAAAATATTGGAAACCATAGATGGAAATGGATGTTCGGATTCCGGTGGCGACACTCCAAACAAGCGACCACGTACGACAATTACAGCGAAGCAGTTAGAGACTTTAAAAAGCGCTTACAATGCAAGTCCGAAGCCAGCACGCCATGTTCGAGAACAACTGTCGCAAGACACTGGACTAGACATGAGAGTTGTTCAAGTTTGGTTCCAGAACAGGTAATGGTTTCTGAATTTTCATTATTTGTAACGTAGTGAAAGTAAATCTTACGTTGCCCCACATATCATTCTCGTTAAGAAAGTGCGCATTATAACTCTAGTAGTACTTTTTTCATATAATTTACTTTTTTTAATGACAGAGGACTTGATTCATTAATTTTTCTTTTGGTGTACCATGTGATCATTACTATGTGCATGCGTTTTTCAGAGCAAGGGAAAAAACCCGTGCCAGACTTTGGGGGTACAAAGTGTAGTTGTAGTACATAACGCTTTTTCTCCTGGGAGGCATTTAACAAAGTCAGAAGAAAGGACTGGATAAAGGAGTTAGTTTGTCAGAATGAGTCTACTAAAGACTAACTAATGGCACGTACTCAAACTTTCTATTGCTGCTTGAGCTTTCTTCTGGCCATTAAAATTTACCGTGCAACAGCCAGCCGTCACACTACTTTGAGTTCCCGTGACAAGGGACAGTGACTGACTGACATAATGCCCATGCAATCCTTGTGTACCCCCTCAATACCTTTGCTAAAAGAAGCAGTATAAGGAAACAGTTGCTGGCTGCTGCGTTTACGAATTAATGCTGTCACTGCAAGGATGGGTAGTGAGTCTGGGAGGTTGTCGTTTTTTACGAGTACCAAACTCACTAAAAGTGTTATTATTACTTTCCCCTTCTTTGACAAGATACAAGAAACCACTGCTCTCTTAATGTACCAATTAATCACCCAGAAAACTCTAAGCAATTTCAATCACTTTCATTAGTCTCATTTCCCAAGTTTAGCAATGGGTCAGAAGCTGCCGAGAAGTATTATGTGCCTACTTACATTACCAGGGGATCATTTTGGTGGGTCTTGTTCTATCGGTACATACTGCAACATCTCGATTTGAGTCAATTTTTAGACAACTTACTAACGAATGCTCATGCCATGATTTCAAATAGGTTTTTTTTTCTAGAATGTACTACAAAATTTAAAAAAAATCACACTTGTCGAATCTGACATTAATATTTTTGGGAAGCAGAAAACATTTTTTATGTACCTACTAGTATGTATGAATTAGTTTGTTTCGTAATACATATTTACCCTTATGAAAAAAATCCAAGCCAAATACATAGTTTTCAATTCAATTTAAAAATCTACTTTACATTTCGTTTTGACTAGAGACGGGTTATATGGTGGGTAGCATTTTAAAGGACTCTTTTGGCTGGAGATGGACAGAGAGAGAATCCTTATTCTTCCGTTTTCAATCAGATTTTTTC
>JAHZMY010001721.1:0-12242 GCA_027743915.1 Seira sanloemensis | reverse complement strand
GATTAGCGTTTCCATCATGGAACAAGCTTATAAGTATACAAGTTTCGTTGCGCTTCAGAGCTCTCTCCCAAATTCTCGCGTAATTTCTCGCGTCCAGTAAACTGGACGGGAAAGTGATTCTGGGGATATTTGGATTCTATATTACATGGGTTTGCACACGCACGCCTTTCAATTTTGCAATTCTGCTAGGAAGCAGAGGGACTTTTATTTAAATATGAATTTGGGGATAGAAAGGCAAACAAAAATATCCAGGCAGAATTAGGTAAGCAGAAGGGAAACTGCTTCTGTGTCCATAATAATGCTTATACATAGTAGAATTTGATACTTTTTCTCTTCCTTTCTCATTTCACAATGTTGTCAGTAATACGTTATATAGCTTTTCCTAAAAGTAGGTAATTCCAATTCGTGAATGGACTGGCTATTTTTTCATTCTCCGTTAGCGTCACGTTTTCATTTTGTAATTGCGAAAAAAGCAACTTTTCCCGTAATGGTAATGACTTTGTGATCATACTTATAGCCGATTTCTTCAAGTGGGTTTCAGCCATTCATCGTGATGATATGGGAAAGTGAAATGATTATATCTATTGATGTGGGTCGTCTCAAAAACTCCCCCAAAAAAAGTCCATGCGGGAGAAGTTTGGCGAAAAAAAAATTGGTAAACGCTTGAGGGAAAAGGAAAGGGCCTTCCCGCATTTCACTAATGCACACATCTTTAATGGAGAGGAAAGGCTAAAAAAGGAACCACGAGCTGCTTCACAGTTTCACAAGTTTCAATCGCTGAGAGCTGAGGCTGAAAGGCTTCCGTTCCCAAAACTTCAAGCTTTCTCTCATCCTCAAGTTTCATCGGCTATTAAATTACACTTTATATCTATAGTTTCTTCGATAACTGTGATAACAATTGACGAAGGTCAAAACTGCCAATTTAAACGCGCGTTGAAGTTTAGAGGGATGAAAAACTTTTGGAGAATCGCTAATCCCACGAAATTCATGTCTTGCTGACTTTGGAGAATTTTAAAACCAAAAGTTTGTAAGAAATGTTCTCACGATCCCAAATTTATTGGTATTGATATGATCTGAAAGGCGAATGTGGTCTGCATTTCCAGTCACATTTAGTTCGAATTATGCTGTGTAAAAACATGGTGACACCTACAACTTATGTGTCCTTTCTTTCCCCATCTTTCTTTCTCTCCAAAAGTTTGCTAAAATTAGATTTGTATTCATGGCATGGTTAATTAATGAGTGACCCTTTTGCATCTCTTAAAAGGTATTGTTCTCCTATCTCTGCATGTGTCAAATGCACAGTCTCGTCAGCGATGTGGATTCACGCCTTCGTCCTCTTTGCTAAAGAGCGAGTCTTTGGTTATTATGATGATGAAAAAGTGGTAGAAAAAATCTTACGTAAAAAGTGCTTCACTGCATAAATTATAAAAAAGGAATGACACTGTCTGAACTTTAACTAGCCAAATGTAATTATTCACTTCGAAAAGATATTTTCAGACTGTGGCTGATAGCGATTTTGTCATCCTTCAACTCTACATCAGAGTCATGCATAGCATATGAACAATTTCAAGTTCTTATGAAATGAAGATATCGAATGGAATCTTTGAGGAAAGTTCAATGCATATCGCCTCTCACTGCCGACACGATACTATCCATCGCAGACAATGATATCATGATACTATTCCCTTCTTTAGCCAAACAAGTCACGAATGAAGCATGGGGGAAAGGAGAAGAATTCTTAAACTATTCTGTTCGTTTGACAATGATGGCTCAACCATTCGACATTCAACATTCATTTTTATCTTGGATGCAATGATAGTATCGACTTTGATGAAATGCACGGGGAACCCAGAAAAGTTCACGAGTCTCAGAGAGAACTTCGATTCCATTCCCTTACTCTTATTCGCTTGACAGGGATAATGGATATGGAAAAACGAAGGAGAAATACAGTATTAAGCCCCGTTCCATTCTCTACATAATTCCGGGTTGGCAAAAAACCTAAAGTGAAGCTTATGATGGGGTAATGAATCCGATCGATCGCGACAGGATTGGCAGTTTCTTTCTTACAAAGAGAGAAAAAGGGAACAATATAATTCCCATTCAATTTACCCACCAACTGCCTCATCTGATTGCCTAAGCCGTGGTTACTAAAGCTCCTTTTCATTTCGTTCAGGCGAAATTATTACGTGTCACGTTTACAATGTAGATTTCCCTGTAATTTTCCAAAATTGTGTTTGCAATCAAACTGAATCACAATTTTTTTGCATTTGCACGCACAATTTTTGAGATCAATATGAGCAAAAATAGGATTATGTGCAGCCTCATTTCATTCCGAAAATGGAAAGAGCAAAGTATTGCTAAAAGACACAAGCGGGTTGGAAAAATTGGAAAGTTGTTGACGTCAAATGATGTGTACTTTTGTGTTGGTTTCCCTTTGTGAAAAACGACCTGAGCAACTCCAGGATGATTGGAGTAATCCGATCAGTCGTGTGGTGTTTCAATCACACTGAAAGCAGATTGCTGCAATGCAATGCATAGCGATGAAGGCTTTTTCTCTGCTTGTTATTTTTCTCTGACATACAAAAATGTACATGACTTATGACCTAATCATAGGCCATGTCCAGAGACAAATGTAATACATGTCTAATTTCTTTCCAGGGGGAAATTACAAGTTTCCTGTGAACCCCAACTAAGCATATATATGAGAGTTAGTAAGATCCCTTCAAAACTCATGTCCATGCGCTACAACGTGCACATATTGGAAATATAGGCATGCTTCTTTTCATGTTGATATGATTTTGTGTAGACCCAAAAAGTCACACCTGCCAAGTGGGCCACGTCTCAAAATACCCTGGGCTTCTACTTAAAGTGACCAATGTGAATTTGTTATTTTTCTCTGACATACAAAAATGTACATGACTTATGACCTAATCATAGGCCATGTCCAGAGACAAATGTAATACATGTCTAATTTCTTTCCAGGGGGAAATCACAAGTTTCCCGTGAACCCCAACTAAACATATGAGAGTTATTAAGATCCCTTCAAAACTCTTGTCCATGCGCTTACAACGTGCACATATTGGAAATATAGGCATGCTTTTTTATGCTGATATGATTTTGTGTAGACCCAAAAAGTCACACCTGCCAAGTGGGCCACGTCTCAAAATACCCTGGGCTTCTACTTAAAGTGACCAATGTGAATCTGAACGCAGAAAAAGACATTTGGTTGCCCACACAGACTATTCAATCTCATTGTTTTCTTCCCCTAATTGGTAAACTTTTTTTCTGGCCTTGTTTATCTTCATTGATTTGAATGGAACACGGTGTAATTGCCAGTAATGAATCATGATTCGAAAGGACAATAGGTAATGTAGTAGGAGCAGCACCATTTTGGATGTCTCTGCATTCTCTTGCCTTATTACGCATTAATGGCGATGCCTGTAAGCTTTGTTTCTTATTTCTCATTGTTCATTCTGTAAACACAATACGATACATTTTCGGTTTTCTTATGCTTACTCAGGTGAACTGCCGTAAGATATACCTGCAGACAATTTCAGTGTCCCTGAAGAAGTGTTGCTCCCAATACGTAATCAAGTTCGTTTTTCTTTTTCATTTCTTGTTACAAAATGAGAAACTCGCGTAGTCGTAGAATTCAAAGCATGCTTCTACAATTTCCTGTTGAAATATAAAAAGCAGTTACCGTACGTAGTACTACGAGACGAGACCAAGACATACTACGTACAGGAGGCCGTCCCGTATTTAAGTCAATTAGGTATCATCATCATCAAAAAGAGATAGCAATTGTTTGTTATAGAGAGGATGAAGGTGACGGAATGAACCATTATTTAGAAAAAATATGTTTTTTCTCCTCTCATTTATTTTTTCACGGGATGTGAAACATTGTGAAGGAATGCAGGTTGATGTCTGGTCCAATTTAATTTTGCCTGTAACCTTTTACAGGGATATTGTGTACGGGAGTAATTATACTCTTTGCGCACAAATGGCATTCACAAGCACACTCCATTTGATGCGTTCCTCCGTTTACGCAGGACACAAGAAAGCGATAAAGGGGAAAGACAAAGATTTTTTCGTAATTGCAGTGTCCAGGAGCAAAGTGTGAGGGACGGGATATGGTTGGCGGAATCAGAACAATTTTTAATTGCTGAAACTCGTAATGGACTCGCATAAAGCTTTAGCTGGTACAGGAATTTATTTCATGAATAAAAGTATGTACCTAAGTAAATACTTGTTTGCGACTTATATATATGTATTGATGTACCTATGTTCATTTAGAAATTGTCTTTTAAAAAAGCTTATATTTTGTACATTTTTGCATGCCTCAGGAATTTATTATAAAAACTTTAGTGGAAATCTTAAAAACACGCAGAGGGTAGTATTTATACAGGTAGCAATTCATTTTCATTGTCTTAATGGTTTTGCTTTGGCGTATTGCTAATGCTCCGTGTTCCTGTAAATTCAGAGAAAAGGACGTTTATAGTCTTGGTCATTATTTAATGATCTTTTCATCTTAAAATAGCATGTATCATGTCCTACGCTTCCATTTACAATTTTTCTTTACAAATACGAAGTGTGCGGCGTATTTTACTTTTTCCTCGAGTTTTTTTTTCATAAAACAGGATACCTTGCCGCATTCCATCACCCAATCTACTCTATACTTACGCCAAATTAGGTATGGGAAAAGGTGGCTAGCAGAACTGAAATTTGATTTTATTGTGCCGCTACACTCCATAATTGTTTCTGTAAAAGGGGGATGTGCCTTCCTCTCCTCCTCTCAGAGTGCGTAAAAATGTGACCCAAGAAGGCCTGCACTGAACATGAGGATCATCATCACGTCACACAACCCGTACTCTTAGAAAACAACTTTTGTTCTCTCTTAATTATTCCGCCTGCATCTCCCGAACTTTAGAAAAATGCAAAGTGTTTCTCTTTTTTTCTAAATTGCTAACTCAATTGATGAATATAATGATGAACACACAGAAAGTAGCAAAAAAAGTTTTGCCGACGACGAATGGACAAAAAATTGCTCAACATTTTCTGGCTCGAGTCTTCTCCATTTCCTCCTGAAAAAGTCGGTTTGGTGACTTGTGTGGAGCTGGGCTCCTCTCCGGATTTTTATTGCCTTTGGAAATTGCTCCTTCCCTTAAAAAACTGTCCTGCTTAGTGATGCATGTAGCATGTATTTAATTAATTTAGAACAAAATGTTCCGCACACGAAACAAAACTCTGCCATATTGCCTAACTCTTTTTATGACTGTGAGAAAAAGGACTGCTGCTGAGCTTGCTCAGTGAGAGTTACGTCAGGTGCAGCTTTTTTCTAAAATATGAAGACTTCTCCTGAGCCTCATCATCATCACCATCATCCTCATGGTCTAGCTTCAGTTGCAGCTTGCACCTTACAAATAAATAGCCCGAGCTTTTTTAATGAAGGAGGTTGTCCATTGTGTAGAGGTGCAGTCTGTAAGTTAATTATGCAACCCTGTAATAAATAAGTATCAAGTTTTTTCTCCAACATCAGGGTTTGGACCTCGGACTAAATAAATGTTTTCGACGAAGCATTCACATGTGCTGTCCAAGAAAGCACAAAAGCAAAAAAAAAACTCTTTTACTCTCAATATTTCTCTTTGCATTACACTGCATTGTCCTTCAGGTCATAATTTATATCACTCAAAATGTATTACTTGTACATATGCCTGTGTATTTTTCGCGTAGGGAGCTGAATGCAGAAAGAGCAATAAGTATATGGTGCCAATTCAAAGAAGGGCTCTCAGAGATGGATTATAAAGATATGATTGATATCATTCATTTTCTCAATTTCTCATTTTCCCAGAGTTGCCAAGCAAGAAATTAGCCGGCAGTTTACGCCGTATTGATTGGTGTGCTATGTTCTTCCAATTTATTATTTATGGGAGATTGTGTACAAAAAAATATACAGTGATTGGCAGCCATCGCCAGATTCTGACAGAGTCCAATTTATTTCATTGTATTTATTTCTCGAAGAGCAAGCTAAAGACAGACACGTTGTTGTATTCCAGGACGTAAATAATATGCCTTGGAGGCCACGCGAAATTAGCCTTTTGTTGAAGACTTTTGACCCTCTCTGTTTGCCGTGCGAAAAAATCGAAGAGATCATTATACTTTGTGTAGTAGGTATACGCATTTTTTCTATAACAAAACTAGAAGCGAAATATTTATTACGCCTTTACGAATCAATCAATGTTATGCATGTTACGGAAAGCCTCCGTTTTGTCTGAGACGGCATACCAAAGTCATGTAAGACAAGGAAAGTAGATTAGGAAAGATACGACTTTGGGCAATTATCAAAACAAAATAATATGTTCAAAGGAAGGAGAAAAGCCGATAAGGAAATGCACTAGTAATAATTAACTAATCGGTTATCTTTGCCCATTCCGGATTGACAGGTTAACGATGGATGGACAAACTGGCGCGAAGAAAATGTGAATATGTTCTTTTGGAACTGGATACTAATCTTTTCCTGTATTTTTTAAAAGAAATATGAAACTTTTAGAGCATAGTTTGAATACGAAACGAAGAGTGTAAGAAGAACAAGACAAGTTTTCACTGTAGCAGGCGGGTGACGTGTAAGCTTGTTAATTTAATTAGGGAACAGCTTAAGTGGTTCTGCCTGAATGAGCAAACTCTTCAATATTTGCGATGCTAAACAATTACGCTGAAATTATAAAAACCATTTGTCATACAGGAATGCGAATCATGAAAAATTGTTTGTGCTCATTGGAACAAACACAGCCCTTAAAACGCGTAGCTTGTTTTGGCATGAACATTCTAGAAAAGTTTTACTTTGAACAAATAATTCCAGAATTAAATAAAAAAAGGATTGCTCAAGGCAAGCAAACAACTTGGCTCTCTCAGGTTTATCAGCGAGTACAAGAATTTTTTCCGTTGTTAACTCCCCAAATTATAAAAAATGTCTTTTTTCATGCAAAAATACTTGTCTGAAGGTGTGTAGTCAAAAGCTTATCCTAGTCCCTGTATATAATGACAAAAATCTCTTGAATTCTCAACAGGTCATTATCAAGTACAAAGTTGTTTTTTTAAAATCAATTTATTATTCTGATGCAAATCTCCTTTTACACAATCACATTCTGTTCAGTGATGCAATGCAAAAAGAAAACTTATCTGCTGAGGGCCATGTAAACCCAAGCGTATTTCTTGTTTAATGTTTCCTTATAATGGGCAATTTAGATATCGGTGACATACTATCTGCATCCAGTCTAGGAATGTTTTTTTCTGCTCAAGCTCAACTCAAAAAGCAAAATTAGTTTCATCGCCACATCACTTCTTGAAAATCACAAAATTATGGAGATTTCTCTTCAAGACATGATCATGGCCATTTATTATTCTACAAGTGCTACCTTAATGCCTATTATGAAGCCCCTGTCAATTAAAGGAGAAGTGATTTAGAGGCCGGGGTTAATATATTTATACGTAATAAAAATGTGTACTTGGCAAATTAGCGTCTCACCAAGGCAAGCTCTTATTATAAACCCTGTACCGATTTCTTTTCACAATAACAATTTCGCTTTGAATTTTTTTCTCCGCGTAACACAGTAAGTGCAAATATAATCTCTGGTGATGAAAGTTATACTGTGTGCAACAACTTTAAAAGAAAAAAGTATTTACGCGACCAGAATCTAATCTATTTTATACTCGTTTTTCAATAATAATAAAAAATCTGTGATGCGAGAATAAAAACAATTTTCATTGGATCATGAAAAGATTATAGACTTTCGGCCAGAAAAAAAGTAAGCTCAAATGGGTTGTCAGCAGCTCATCTTCAAAGGAGAGAAAAAGGGAAAAGATTATCTCTTGACGATACTCAGGCATCAAGTAGAGTGAAATGGAAAACGCAGGAAAAAATGAGATGCCGATATATTTAATGCTCAAAGTATGCAATAAAATATATCGAAAGGGAATTTAATCTTCTTCGCCACGGCGCATCAAATCAAATCAGTCCATTTCGTGCTTTTCTGATTAGCTTAAAGCGTCATTTCCCACAGATAAAACCTTTCTCACACAATTTTCTGAAGAAAGTCACAAAAAATATTTACTTTGGAATTTAATTTCAAAGGATTGTGGGTCAGCATGAAACAAGATGACTTGAAACTTGATTTTTCTAATTTTCTTCAGTTTCAAGAAAAATGCAAACATTTAAGGAAAATACTTTCAAGGGGGATGCGAAACAAGATTCAGCGCAAGATGTGCCTCACAAGTCTCAATTTTTAAGAATAAGGAATCTAGCTGCTGAAAATTAGTTGCATGCACTTGAAGCGTACAAATGACGTTCACGGTGGATGTTCCCTGCAGAACGAGATGAAATCTCGAGCGTGGGGGCAATGTATCACTACAAAATGTTGACAGATATATAGCATTTTTTCTCCCACAGCAGGACATCTTCATATGGCGTGTGTAAGTGTAAACCATAATGTATTATTTGCAGGAAAATTAGATGACCTCCTCATTTTAACGACTTACATTTGGGTGAGGCGAGAAATGAGAAGAAGCGTTGTCAAACAAAAAAAATAATTGAAATGGATCAGGATATTCATTAATTTTTTCTAATGCGATGGGATTTTAGATAGTTGGAATGAGAAAAAAGTTACAATCATGCTGCGCTCCTTCCTCCTCCGAAAAAAACGCGAGTCTCTTACTCTGTCTAGTCATCTCCTGTCATTTATCAAAACAATAAATTCTGAAGTAAATGAGTAAAAACATTAAACCCAATGGAAGAATTGCCAGCGTAAAGAATGTTTCATTAATGAATAGAGAGAAAGAGAAAATGGGGTAAGTTTTTAAGACTTTTCTTCATTAACTCAATAATCATTATAACGTGACGCGCTAATCTNAGTCATCTCCTGTCATTTATCAAAACAATAAATTCTGAAGTAAATGAGTAAAAACATTAAACCCAATGGAAGAATTGCCAGCGTAAAGAATGTTTCATTAATGAATAGAGAGAAAGAGAAAATGGGGTAAGTTTTTAAGACTTTTCTTCATTAACTCAATAATCATTATAACGTGACGCGCTAATCTCTGCATCTGGATGAGTTATGAATTCCTCAAATCCTGTATTTTCATTTATCATGGATCGTGACACATGTCATATTTATGTGATACGTAAATGAGGGCATAAATTAATTTGGTGCAGTTTGCCAGCCCAAATTTATACGCTAAAATATATAAAAAGGGTTGTACATTTTGAATGTAACGTTTACCATGCCTGCAGATGAATAAGTTAAGTAAATTGATATGCTCAACTTTGGTGTGACTCATGTACATATTATTTAATTAGAAAGTTAAAAAATAATCCAAGAAAAAGCGCAACATTGAATGTAGCTATTCCCAAGTTCTGTCAAATCAATTGACTATCTTTCCATGCATACATATATCATTCGTAAACAAGATCAATAATTTTTCCTCAAAAACAGTTTTTATCAAAAGTGGGTAACGCAAATCAATTCATTCCCATCGTCATTATCAGAGGAGATCTCTTCAAGACAAATTCTGAATGAATTACATGAATTATATGCAAACATATATTCATATAAAAGTTGCCCTTTTTCAAAGCATGCCTTGCGTGATGTTCTGTCCAAATGCGCTGATGAAAGTGCTCAACTTTTGGTGTTTCTCAAATTGTGAATAAGATACAGGCGAAACATGCTGCCGACTCATAGACTGACAATACTATGCGTATTCATGACAGAAATGGATGGAGCAGAGGGAGAATATTATGTGCCCATTAACTTTCCGAGTTCAGCTTCCACATCCTTTATGCTTTTGACATAATGGCACTCACAAATTCTCCGTATCCACTCTCATCTTCTCCTTTGTCCAAACGAACATTGTTTAAGAATATTATTATTATGCTTTATGAAGATTCACATTTCAACATTTCATTTTCATTACAATTCCAAGCCCATATCACCGTGTCCGTGTCTCATGGAATGGGGAGCTGGTTTAAAGAGCATTTTCTCTTTATTAAAATTTGACAGTATTTATGGGACAATGCATCGACCACAGGGTAGTTGTGGATTGCAAAGGTCAGGTATGCACGGAGCATACATGAACTAACTCATGCCTCAAAAGAGAAGAGCGAACAGAGCTCATTAAATTTATGAAAATGAATGCGCTCTGCAAAATTTTAAAAAGAGACCGGCCACTGCAGTCAACACAAAGAGCAAAAAAGTCGTAGTAGTTGAGCTTTTCTTTCGCCTTAAAATTAGGTCCAAGAAGATTGCACAATTTTTTTAGGTTATAGCTTTGTGGGTTTAATCCCCTCAAATCGCTGTCGGAAATGAATGGGCTGAGCTGGACTCGTCATGGACGACGCGACGACGAAACAAATGAAAATAATAGCTGAAAAAACTCTTCATTTCTTGAGCTTTTCAGCTGTCATGTCGTTTAAATAGGTGCATCCTTCTTGCATTAATGTGGTAGTAATCCATAATATCGCTGATGTCTCTCTCCTTAAATGGCATAGTGTGAGCTGGCATTAATGCATGGCATTAAGTGATACTCAGAACCTGAGACAGATTCTTTTTGTGGATTTTTTCTCCTGATAACGCTAATATCTTTTCCGTCTCAAGAACAAAGTCTGTTGTTGAGCGAGACACTGGGGAGCGGAATTGTCGTATTTTCTCACATTCCTTTTCGCCATTTCAAGAGATTACATGAGTCATTATCGTATCATATCGCAAAACTTAATTCCAGTTTAGGAGGAAGAGCTCCGTCATTTGAGCTAAAACGAGGGGGTTTAAATTGCACTTTAAACAAAGTCAACAGTAAAACCAGAGTCGTAAGAGCGTAAGTGGCAGTAATAAAATGATGAGATGAGATGATACGCAGAATTAAGTAAAAATAAACATGATCATTTCATTGCCACAGTGTGGTCACCAAGGAGGATACAAAAATGACGTGAATCCGCTAGAATGTCAGGCAGGGGGAGCTTCGAAGAATTACGGATTTAAAATGTTCAAAAAAAAAGTCGTGAGAAGAGTGGTCTTTTTTTTTTGCGTTTTCATGAGAGGAATGCAACCTAAACACATTTTTCAAAGCTTGACTAAGCGATAAAATTACGAGAGAGCTTTTATGCAGTTTTCATTGCATTTTGAAATTGCCTTCCTGTGAGATTGCGAAGACCTGTCTTTTTTATTGAACCAGACAAAAAAAGGAATGAATAGGTAGGCAAAGATAGGTTATCTGTTGAAAAGATGGGAGCAACAATGAAGCAGCAGCTGTTCACTGATACTAACTTATTATTTGCTGTACAATGAGATACTACAGTCATTTCCTTCCTTTTTATTACGATATAGAAAAAATTGGAATTTTAGATGGCTTTCAGGGAGTGTTCGTAAAGCACGCAAACTGAATCGAGAGGGGCAGGGCAGGCGCATTCCTCTACAACAAGAATGTTCAAGTAGGTGGTAGCACAAATAGACTGGTGAATCTCGGCGAATTTCCAACCGCACTTTTAATGGAATGCTCCCATCCTCTCTTAGAAAAAAGTGAAGTGGTGACTGAAGGGGTGCTTACATTCATCCGATGAAAATATCTTTACAATGAGATACTACAGTCATTTCCTTCCTTTTTATTACGATATAGAAAAAATTGGAATTTTAGATGGCTTTCAGGGAGTGTTCGTAAAGCACGCAAAGTGAATCGAGAGGGGCAGGGCAGGCGCATTCCTCTACAACAAGAATGTTCAAGTACATAGTTGGTAGCACAAATAGACTGGTGAATCTCGGCAATTTCCAACCGCACTTTTAATGGAATGCTCCCATCCTCTCTTAGAAAAAAGTGAAGTGGTGACTGAAGGGGTGCTTACATTCATCCGATGAAAATATCTAAATAATTACATGGGAATCCTTTGAATTATAGCCTGTTTTTTCCATGTCCTAATGACGGTGTAACTTGGACTTGTGTGCTTTGCTTTGGCTTGTGTCTCATTTTTTTTATCTGGTAAACATTGCTAACTGATTGCATGCGTGATACTCATTATCCCATTTATATTTTTTCTTGGCGGTTTTGCTCGCTTGTCCCTGTTACAGAGAAAAAATACTATGTAATGTAATGTGCTTTCTCAGTTTGAATGATATCCAAAACGTAAAAAGTTATGTGTAACTACGGCAAACTGTAAACTCAAAAGAGTGAGAGAGGGGACATCCACTTGAAACTGACCGCAGTAG
>JAHZMY010001719.1:0-10474 GCA_027743915.1 Seira sanloemensis | reverse complement strand
CGCCTTCTTCGATGACAGTGACACGAACGCCAATACTGAAACAAAGCAGATACACGAATCGTTTCATTGGAATTCAGATTAAGAACTCTAACATTGGCCATTGATTTGTCTTGCGAATGGATGCGAATACAATGATTTTCTGATATCAAAGATTTAAAAGATAGTAAAAATAGTTGGAGATAGGAAATAGAAAAATTACGTTAAAACCGTGAAACCGAAGCTTTGCTGTATAGGTACTTTCTTACTCATCATCGTTGAAAGGACATTGATCACACTTTTTTCTGAGGTCAATACATTCAATATCTCAGGTAACAAATACTAGGCTCCTTCCCCACATTTTTAGTCTGACACAACCGTAGTCCTTACAGTAAAATATATAAAGTAAAAGTGCAAGTTTGATTATTACCAGTTAAGAAGGGTAGGTACACTTCAGTTCAAGACGGTTTCGTTTCAACAGAAATATTTTTACCCATTTTTACCCCTGAAAACTTTATATGAACACATATCCCTTTACTGTATGGGGGTTTGACATTCATATGCATGCAACTAGTAAAAACCATGATTTTGGTGACAGTGAGGACGTAACCCTTTCCGGGTCTCCGTACATTGTACCATGCATCGGCAAGTCAAAACATTTACTTTTCAACACAATACTTAAAAAGGAGGATTTAATGACTTAAGCAGACATAAAAGCTGACAGTTTCCTTTGCAGAAAAAAAAGTTTCTCTTTTTAAGTCGATATGTAGCAGCTCAGGTGTAATTAGTATATGTTTACTTAAGCTTGCTATGAGAGATACTTGAACACTCACTACATGCGAGCACAGTTAGGATTCTTTACACGCATTTCTAAATGTCACCAGCCGCATCATAAATATGACATAGACTTTTACCTGCGTATGTTCTCCGTTTCACTTTGTTCACCTGTGTCTCTGATTTTGATTTGTGAGTTCATTCTAGGTACATGCTAGAATGCCCAAATCTAAAGTACAAACACTTCCTCTTCTTCTTGTTAGTTTCTGAGATCACGTTACGTTTTAAAGCTGTTCCCCACAAATATCAAAATTCTTGAAAACAAACTCTCCTTTTCAGAACCGTGTCAAAATAGTAGTACAGCTTATGAAAAGAGCCAAATTCCCTCAACTTTGTAAGCAAATCAACTCTTACCTTACAACGTGGGAAAAACTAATGCACTTTCCTACGCATTTTACAAAATTCTCTTTTCATAATTATTTCACTACTTACCTAATGAAATTGTGAAGTTATCCAAGCACAAGAAACCGCATGAAATTGTGAATTTATTGTGTCATCAAGTCATCATCATCATAATTCACAAACAGCTTGATTCCAATCCAAAGATTTTTTTGAAAAAAAACTCATCTTTATCAATATCCATCAGAATGAGGAAGACAAAAATTAATTCCAACTTTCCTTCGATATTTCACTCGCATTTCAGCGTCAATTTATTATGACTAAATTATGTATGACTCCAATTTTAGGAATGATGACTACAAGTCACAGAAAATGCGAGTTTTTTCTCTCTCTCGTGGGATTCACTTTCTTAGGAAGATTCCTCCATTCATCTAAAAAATAGTCATGTTCAGGATAAAAGAGAAACTACACACAAAGCCTTGAAGAAAGAGGAGCCAAAGCTCTGGTTTGAATACAAAAATCCCAATTTTTAATACGAAATACCACCCCTGAGCAAGAGGGTGTACACACTCCCGAGAGAAGTCTTGTGTAGGTTCCTTTGAGGAAAAACAGAACGGAAGAAAATGGGAGGTCGTTTATTTTATCGCATCGTGACATAGCAATTCATTCTAATATCCTGTGAAAATACAAAGTGTTTTGCAACTGCACAGAGAAATATTACTTTTTATTCGAAGGGAACACTTCAAAATTAGCGGTTAACAAAAGACTTTCGTTGGAAGGAGGGAAAGTGTAAAGGAATTTGTCTTTAGGGAGTGAGACACAAAAAATGCAAAATAAAAATTTACTTTAGAGCTCGTTAAAATTTCATAAATTGCAAAACGTCTTTTAGAATATTACCTGTAACGAAAAATGTTTGAGGGGGGATTGGTGGTACCTCCAAATTGAATCAAATTTGAGGAGGAGGCGCAAGATCGCCGTAGAAATGATGGACTTTTATCTCATTTCTCACTTGTAATGTAATATGTCATGATATCTTTCTCAAAAATCTCGTACCTACTACATATATAATCCTTAAAAATGACAGAAATGGTGACAAGAAAGCTTCTGAAATGAAAGTGTGTTATTAAGCGTCCCTTTCCTAATTACTTTTTAAAGTGTTAATTCGCTCATAAAGCGCGTGAATGAAACTAAGAATGATTTTTTTTTGAAAATCTCGAGAAAGTGAGGAAGACGAGCTCAGTGGCTTAAACAATGTATCATTTTGAAAATTACATTTTGTCATTACGCCATCATCGTGGCCAAGGCACAGAACAGCATCTCCGTTAGGACTCGGGACAGGGATCTACCATTTAAAGCGATTGAGAAATGTGATTATCTCAGGATTTTCTCTTGCAAATTTCCATAAGATTACTTGAGAGACAAATTTAAATTTTCATTAATTGAGGAGCACGTCCCACATGCTAATTTTCACTCTTTCTTTTAGTCAACAGCTAATACATTTTTGAAGCGTGTGGGTTGTCTGGTAAAGTGACTTCACTTTCAGAGTTTATCTTTTACAGTTTTAAATACACTGACACTCTGCTGAGCCAGACTAAGTTTCATCTTAAAGTACGCATGCCATTTTTGAAGCATTAAGAAACTTTTGATTCATTCTAATACCGATTTGAAGTATTAGCCTGGTCAGTAATGCAGAGACTAGTAACATCGAAACTAGGTTGATTTTGACTTTACCTCATTCAATTCATTTCCCTTTTTGAATATGCATGTCACCCCAAAGAAGATTCGAAACAATCGGAACAATGGACAACGAAAATGACATGAAGAAAAGCGAAACACTTTCCTCTGCAGAGAGTCCACATCATCCCATTGTAATTGTAGGAAGATCATTACCTTTTCTGTTTTTTCGCGACTCTGTTTCTTATCTCTTTGCTCAATAGAGAGATGAGACAGAGGGATGAGCCAAAACGGACACGATTCTGTCTTCCTGTGGCTTGTCTTTCATCATTACCTTTTCTGTTTTTTTCGCGACTCTGTTTCTTATCTCTTTGCTCAATAGAGAGATGAGACAGAGGGATGAGCCAAAACGGACACGATTCTGTCTTCCTGTGGCTTGTCTTTCAAGGCATGAATGTGAATGTACTTTGTTCTACGGCACACATTTCTTATTTATGGACTCAGGATCAAATTGCAAAGTCACTTGAGTTGACCAAGTGGAGAAAAAGGAAAACATGGTCGACACAAAGGAATCAAAGGTGTTGTTCAACACATGTGGTGACCACAGAGAAAGCATGAAACAAAAAGTATGACTTATTTGTCCCATATATCATATTGCAACTTTGTTATTGTGGTTTTCTGATCAGAGCTTTGAGCTGACAATGGGGCTTACACAGAATGCAGAATAATGGATGGGTTCATTCCTAAAGAATATAATTATCGATGGAAATTGACCGTAGTTGGATGATTTCCCATGCAAAATATAAATCCTCTGTGCAAGAATTTGAATTGGTTCATTCCTAAAGAATATAATTATCGATGGAAATTGACCGTAGTTGGATGATTTCCCATGCAAAATATAAATCCTCTGTACAAGAATTTGAATCGTTTTCCATACAAAATTCAGACACAAAGGACCTCAGCTGAATCCTACTACGATACTACACCCATTGTTTCGGAACATAGGGCAGTAAACTACGCTGAAAATTATATGTAGGGAATGCGTGTCTTTAGATTCAGAGAGAAGATATTGAACTGGGCAGATCATATATAATTTTGCCTAGATTACATTTACATTATACCTACATACACATATGCAAAAAAGCTTGAGCTCATACATATTTTTATAATGGAAAATAGAGAAAAATAGTGTGCTAAGTACCCATATCCTACTCCACACGTATGCAATACATAAATCTTTCCGTTTTATGTGCTCTTTGGTGTCTCTCGAAGAAAGTGGCAGAAGATGATTTACACAGCAAGCAGTAAGTTGTTCATCTTTCAATTTCGAGTAAAATGAAATCGAAAGAACAACACATTAAAGATGATGACGAAGAACGTGTGTACATGTGAAATTACGTAGCGAGTTTGGATGTACATCAAATAAATGTAATGAAATTGTATTTGATTTGATCTGTAGGTATATCTACACGTAAATACACATACATTCGCATTGAAATTACTAATGCAATGCAGGCATTTACACGTCTATTAGCTCAGCGCTCAAGAAGATGGTGATTATTATCATCATTTGCTTATATGTAGGTATACAATACACACGGTAATACTTTTCCCCTCGTATAAGAAAGTCGGGTTGACCAAAGCAAGGGCTTTTGAGGAATACAAAGTAGAAAAAGGAAAATGTAATGCATCATCTTTCTAAAGCTGAAATCGTTAAGTCCATACGTAAACTACATACCTTCGTTTTCTTTGCTCTGTCTATATCTCAGAATTGGATGAATGTATGTACATGTTTTTGTTTGCTCGCGTAAGTGATAGTATGGGAAAATACGACTCATCTTCCTCAGCCACGGCGCTCCGTGGGCCACTGTGATTCCCTCTGAAGCAGTGCAAAACTCTGCTGACCTACAAAGGCACAGCAAAATGGTGAAAAGAGCATGTGCTTAAGTGTATGTATATGGCCTAAACAATGATCTATGAAATTGTACTACACAGGGAACGTTGAAAACGGTTATTAGTTTTTATTAAACTACGCGTGCTTTTTGTTTATTGTAAAGCAGTTTTTAAAAATTTAATTATAATTTTCTACTCCATAAAAAACCTTGTACTTTTGCTTTTAGATCTCATCACGCAGAAAAAGGAGGTATTATATGCACACACTTTGAGATGAGCTTGGGTAATAAGTCATTATTCTGGTAATTGGGCGCAGTTTGAATTCATATGGTAGGAAATAAAAAAGCACACAAGTTTCAAAAGGGCTTCTTCTGGCTGGGTTTCCTCCGTCAGGATTTTATGGCTTGTGTGCGTCATTCTGAGTGAAATATTGGATGGTTTAGAAAGTCAGTGTAGCACAAGACTCNCTGGCTGGGTTTCCTCCGTCAGGATTTTATGGCTTGTGTGCGTCATTCTGAGTGAAATATTGGATGGTTTAGAAAGTCAGTGTAGCACAAGACTCGAACACAGGTGATTTATAAAGACAAAAAAGTGAGATTGAATTTCGACGTAGCGGATGTGGTCTCGTACCCACCGTATTTGGAAAGATCAAATTATGGTTTATGAATGATGTGTGGCCCTGCACAAGACTCTGTCTCAAAAACTGTTCCGGATTCAGGTGGAATGTGTCGTGAGGTGATCCTACAGACAAAAGGGGATGCGTTTTTTCACATATTTTATCGCCTCAGGCCATGGCATGCGGATTTCAAGGGGCAAGGAGCTAATGCAGCATTTGTCATTTAAATTGCCTCATTAGGCTGTAGATTATGCTAATGAGCTATATTTCTCAAGAATAAAATATTATGTCCTTTCAGCGTAATTTATAAAAGGTGGTACATTTGTCATTTAAATTGCCTCATTAGGCTGTAGATTATGCTAATGAGCTATATTTCTCAAGAATAAAATATTATGTCCTTTCAGCGTAATTTATAAAAGGTGGGACTTGCAAAAGGCAGCACTGCGTATTAATTTAGCTTAAAATAAATACCTTTTCATTAATATGCACCATGCACCTATGTGCAATGGCCTAAAATCAGGTTCTTTCTGTGCACCGGCTGAATTAATAAAATAGGAGTCACACAGAATGCACAAAAGCCATATTCGTAATTTCTAAAGTCATGCGATGCCTTTTATGAATTTAAGAGACTGCAGTGCATTCATACTTACGAGTTTGACACAGAAAGAAAAATATTTGGAAATGAGGAATTAATCGATCACTTTTGTAAATTCAATACAGTCTGAGAAGGCCAATGACCAGGTAGTCCATAAAACCTTGGCGTGAGTAATTTCGCAAGTCCACCCGTTTTTCTCTTTTTTGGGTGTTCAGCTTTCCGAGAAAAGGACATGGTCTTGGTCATCTACAACTCGATGTGTGGGTGCACATTGACGACTCCGCTGCGAAAGCGTTCTTTTCTTGGCATAGGATCCGCTTTATTCAATTGTTCTTTTGTTCCACATTCCTCGGCAAAATCGTTTTTGATCGTACCCTATTAAATGTTGATTTTAAACCATAACCATTCATAAGGCAGATTCGAGATGATGATAAGGTATCAATGTGATTCGCAATGGTAAAGGTTATGGACTGTTAGATGCGGCTAAATTTTGAAGTGAAAAGCGTGACAGCTACGAGATATTTTTTTAAAAACCGTACATGTATATTATCAAAAACGACAGGTGCTATACAAATACTGCTCATCTTATCTTTCAAATATTATTTGAGAGAAGGAAAGAGATTGACATATTATCATAGATTCCTTTTTAATTCATGGTAAAAGAATCTTTGTATTTATCCATTAGTGAAGTATCTGTGTCAAGCCAAAGATTTTTTGTCATCTTTATTTTTTCAAGTGTTAAAGTCTCTTTATGAACATTCCTTTACAAGTTTGTAATAAAATTAGCAAAACGTTAATGAACAAAGCAGTGCTCAAACGTGTACAATGGATATATCTTTTCCTGTTTCTCCTCCATTCAAAAAAATGTATATCGTTTTGAAATCTTTTTACCTATATTTCAAGTTTTTAAATGCAACCTTATCACTTTGCCACACACGAAAACTTGACTTGAAATCCATCAGCACATCTTTTTTGGCCATTTCTCTGACTCATCCTCACATCAACTTTGGGCTTGTATTAGGTAGGATCATTAAGATTTGTGTCTACTAGGAGAAGGCATCCTAAATGGAATGGGCTTGCATTACGGCAGAAAGGTCCTACCTGTGAAAAACTAGTATCTGGGCTGTACCATGCAAGTACTTATGAGTGAAGGTGGTTATAACGGTACATTTTTCCCTTGATCTTCTTCATTCCTCCCCGTTTCATATTCATATTGTGTGAGGCAATAGTAGCCCATTAAAACGTTATCATTTCGACGGCATCACATTCATCTTTTCGGGGTTTTGACAAGACTACCATTCTCATGCCTTAAAACGATGCACTCTCTCGTTTTAACCTCATCATATGACTATATTTAATCCTCCCCGCAAAACAACAACGTTGTAAATAGCCAGGTTTTAATAGTCTATTTTAAAAAGCACCTGTGAGGATCCTCAGCTTTTTTACTACTCGTAATGTGGTGGATGCAAAAGTCGTACTAACCGACATCTCAAAGGGCTGGTTGGTGGGTTGCTTCATTTTTCATGTATTACTCCCATACTCAAATTCCTCTTGAAATTGAGATTAGGGATGATGCTGCGTTTCTCGTCTGTTGAAGAATACGCGTGAAAAATAAAATTTCCCCCATGGATCATATTTGTGTTACGTATGTGTATCGGCATCATACAAATCTAGCACAACAACAATATCATCATAACAATACAACCTGTCCTCTTCAGTTTTTCAACCCTTTTTTCTCGAAAAGAGATATAGGGTAGAAGGAAAAACTGTGTGATGCTCCTGAATAATTATAATTTCGTGGTTCACTTGCATCTTGCGTGCTGTAATGATACCTGGAATAAGTATCTACCTATGCAGGTCTCAAAATATGTATCCTGTGCATGAATTGGAGCTTAAGTATAGCCTACGCTTTCACGACAAAAATTCTTCCTCAGGAACCTGCGTGCATTGTAATTTATTAACGAAAATGCATGCATTTTATTCATGTGTATAACGCATACTTGGGAAATATAATGTATCATGAGAAAATAATGTCGGCATGCACTTGTCTTCTAGTGTATCTACATACTTTTATACCACAAGCTCATATCTTCATCTTACAGGCAACGTCCTTGAAGCTGGATTAATGCAATTAGGGAATGTAGAACGATTTTGCTGAGGATATTTTTTTCCTTTCTACAGGAGAAAGGGAGATTCTCACCAACGTTTTCTATTTAAAGCTTTGAAAGTTGATGAAGCTGTAAGAGTTGAGGGGAACGTGCTTCACAGAAAAACTGAACCTGCTCATGATATTTTACTTAAATAAAATAATTCAACATCATTTTTTGGGAGATATTTTGGCTGATTAAGTTGGCACGATTTTGGGGTTGAAATCAAGTTGATTATGATTTAAACGATCTAATCTAATGGAGCAAATTGCAATCACGATTAAAAGTGGCAAAGGAAAATCATTACTTTTAGACTATGCTAATACAAACACTAGTTAAGATAAGCCTGACTGAGATGAGCTCTTGATTCAATCTACTCATTTGTCAGTTGATTTGTAACTCAAGCAATGATAAACTCGGCCGTTTTCATTATCTTTAGGGCCTACAATAATAACGCATGTTTAACGAGGGTATTGAGTCAGTATGCAGATAATAATAATTCATCTCAAGTGTGAACTTTGATTTTTCCCAATTTAAATTCACCATTTTTTAGATGTGCAGCCAAACAAAACAATTTATTATTGGGGAATTTTTGTTACAATCATTTAGATAAAGCGAACGCTGTAGCGATTGCGGATTAATCATCAAGTAATTTATAGGTTGCAGTTGCTCAAGCTCAAGAAGCAGTGAATGTACATGCATGTATCTACATATTGATACGAGATAATGACTTTGCTTTGTGTTGAGCTAATATTTTACCTAGTAGATACAGATGAAATAATGATCAAAAGAAATGTAAAAAACGAAATTCTAATGGAGGAAGTTTTAAAAGAAAACCAAGCTGTGTGTTTTCAACAATTCCATTTCTGAATCAGTTGGAGATATTTCCTCGACAATGTTTTATTGGTTTGCGCAAGAATTACTTCAAAATAAACGACCACGAAACATGAAGCATTACATCTCATCAACAGGTCCAGGCACTTCTTTCTTTATAAAATATGATAATGGCCACCGTAATCTTACCCTTTTTCAAGTTGGCTTAGGTCAAGGGGAGAAAATGTTTGCTTCTTTTTTCCATCTCCACTTCCTAAAACCCAAAGACATTAAGAACTTTTTAGGCCATTACCAAAGGGATCAGTCTGGAATTCCCTGGAAAAGCCGAGCTGCGTAGACAATGATTAGGATTTACCATGAACTTGGCCTAAAATGAACGTTTCCGAGATTATTTGAATCTTTCAGGTAATGGCCTTGGTTCCAGTGTTTGTTGTTTGATGTACCTTTTGTGATTTCCAGCTTTTTCTGTATTTAATAGCACAAAAGGATAAGGCCGAAAGGGCAGATGGAAAAAATCTTTTATGAAAGAATTAGGAAGCATTTTAAGGTGCGGTTGTACGGTACTTCGGAATTTACCCAAACAGCAAGTTTACGCATTCCGCAGTTTAGTTATTACCTCTGACATTGACTCTAGTGCAGACTAGACAAAGGTGTGAATACACAAATTTTAAGCACCATTTTATCATTTTTGACATCACATTATAACATTTTTAGCAATTTCATAAACTGGAACTCCACGTATTCATGGTCTTAGGACATAGGAATGACAGACAAGTAAAATACATATTTACACGAGCGTATAAAATATAAACTAAGTATTAAGCAGTATATAACTTTAACTTGGCAGGGTTTTAAAGTTGGTCGGTGGTACAAAGTTGATGGTCTGATCTCATGAGGGTAAAACAGGTTTTCATTACAAAGCTCAGGGAGGACTTTGCCGAGTCCGTACTGAACCTTAAGAAGCAACCTGTGAAATGACATTGACGCTAGAATCCATATTAACATGTAGATATGTTCGTTTGAAGTATTACGCATGTGCACAAAATATACATACATTACTATAACCTGCTGACAATGTATTTCCGCATGCATCACTTTCCGGTGGCGCCTATATTGATATTGCAAAAACCGGACTTGAACGTACGTCCCTGTAAAGAATCTAGTTCATTAAGTATATTGGAAAAAATGCTAACCTCCTCTCTAGCATTAAAAACCATAACCTAATTTCACGGGAGAAAATGCCAAGGCTGACTCAAGCCGTACAGCCTTGGTACTGCTCACAACAAAACAGGAATTAGAATTAAGTGCGCTAGCTTTCGATAACTAACCGAGACGTAATCAAGGGATGAAAAAATGGGCAAAATAAGCGCTACAATACAACAGCTCCTTTTATGATGAGAGGAAAATGCTATATGCTTTGTATATTTGCAGCACAACTGTTGCCGGTTCCCTTTTTTTTACTGCGGGCGGCAAAAATTCAGTAATTTTCTTTTACATTTTTTTGAGCGCATATGCTGAAGGGGGAAATAAGTGAGTGTTGAGTTGACTGACATGAAAATATGAAAC
>JAHZMY010001718.1:0-11856 GCA_027743915.1 Seira sanloemensis | reverse complement strand
ACATAATCTAATTAGCCCATTAGTAAATGGGGTACAACCTTTTAGCCATCTTTTTTTGTGATTCCATCCACGTCAACATAAATGAATTACTGGAGGTTGGATGAGTAAAGAGCAGGGAAACTTTTTTTCTAAAAAGTTCTTTTACGTAAATCCCCAACAGGGATTTCTCTCCAAACAGAGTATTTCTGCATGTATTACAATGTACCGGATGCAGGGAAATTAGCAGAAAAAAGAGAAACTAAAAGCATCTTCATTACCGTACATATTTTTCCCTCGTGGTGAGAGTGAGAACGAGGATCCCACGCATCATACAACTCGAGGGAAAATGCAAAAATATAAAGCACTTTGTATATTTCATGAGTGATACGGATGCATGCCCGTTTTAAAATCTCGGCTTTCTCTCTCGAAAGTCACATTAAAATGTCAAAAGTCATTGACAGCGACAGAGAAGGGAGTGTCCATTATCATGTCATTCCTCTCATAATATTTTTTTCCTGAGCGGTGGACCAAACCTGAGCATTGGATGCGTAATAATAATAAAGCGAAAATGATTATGAGATGATGGTGCACTCAAGCCCAGTGAAATCTGGAGTTTGGAGGAGAAAGTCCAAAGAAATGGTTTGGTGTGGCCGGCTTGTATAAAGGATTTAGCAGAGAGGCTATATATGCAATGTCGCCATTACGCCAAACACCTTTACGACGCCCTTTAAGCAGGTATTATTACCTACAATAAAAAAGCTATCGTAGGAGTATCATAAGAAGCTTAAGAAAACTAACTTTGAGGGAACGTCCACATTTGATTCGATCCGAGACAAGTATTGCAAGCCTGAAATAATCAAATACGCATTTCATAAAATGTTTCTAATTAAAAGTATAAAGTTTTGATAATTTGACTTACAATAATATCTAACTTTCTTTGTGTACGGCCCCTAATGTACTTGTATAGTAAACAAGAGCAAGGGGAGCCAAAGAATGTTGAAAGGTTTACGCCAAACACCTTTACGACGCCCTTTAAGCAGGTATTATTACCTACAATAAAAAAGCTATCGTAGGAGTATCATAAGAGGCTTAAGAAAACTAACTTTGAGGGAACGTCCACATTCGATTCGATCCGAGACAAAGTATTGCAAGACTGAAATATGATCAAATATGCATTTCATTAAATATTTCTAATTAAAAGTATAAAATTTTGATAATTTGACTTACAATTACATCTAACTTTCTTTGTGTACGGCCCCTAATGTACTTGTATAGTAAACAAGAGCAAGGGGAGCCAAAGAATGTTGAAAGGTGTGAATAATCAGCTATAAGACCATTTCTGCTTTTATACTTCCCAAAAAAATTCCAAATTCTCGTTGTGGGGAGAAAGCCATAAATTCATTTTCACCCGGTATTATTCCATATTCAATGGATGCATCGAGATATGAGCCGTTGTGTGCACACACGGCGAAATAAAGAGAAACAAAAAACTTTTTTTCTCGCTCCACACACACACTTTCAAAGGGAAAGTTGAGCAGAGTGAGAGAGCTCTTTCGTTTGTGACTTCTTAAACGAAGTTATAGGGAAAGTTGAAAATGAGAAGGTACAGCGGATCATTTCTTTTGTGACAAGAATGGTCCACATTCCAACACTGAGTATGCGGTTGCTGTATGAATGAGGGAGAGAGAGCATAGCAGTTTTATTTGTTGTTTCCCATTTTTTCCATGTATAGTAGGCGCTCGGTGCGCTCTAAAACAACGTTTTCTATAAAAGGCACATGTCATCCATTACAGAGAGGTTTTCCATGTATTGCCCATGAAGAAGTGTTCATCTCTTTAAAGAAAGTGTCGTTGTACAAAGATTCTGACTCCCTATTCATATTATTACCTCGTTTCTGGGTCGAAGCGAGCGAGCGAGAGAGAGAGAGTAGAGTCTGAAGCGTGTGGATCGCGCGCATCGGGAACAATTTATTTATGTTTGAACGAGAGGGTATATAAGGAGACTACGCGAGAATTACATTGTTTCCGGCGTCGTAAAAAGACTCCGGCCCTTTTCTCCCTGTTCTATATAAGTAGTAGTCCGCCTTTTGAATATATGTACCCCTTAGAAAAGAGCGGAGTGTGTGTTGTGTAACGATAAGTGTGATGGAAATTGTTATGACGCTCATAAAAATATTCCCGAGCCGGAATTTTTCCGTTTTCTCTCTTTTCTCCGTCGTTTCAAGTGTTTACATTTGTTTGCGTTCAAAGTGAAGTGGAAGTGGAAGTGGAGGCAACATGATAGCCAATAAGCTATTGTCATAATCCAGCTGAAAAGTGAAGAAGTGGGTTTGTCCGAAAAAACTATCGTAATACGCTCGTAGTCAACTACACGCGCTTTCTCTCAAACACTTCTTGGCAAGCGAGTCAAGTTCGGAAGTATTTGGAATTCGATTCGGAGTTTCAAGGGATAACTTATGCTAAAAGAATTTGTGTGGGGGGAATACTTGAGAATTGGTCATAATTCCGGGGGCAGTTATAAATGCAAAAGAAATATTTTTTTGCAAATGTTTTCTTTTTTTGCGCTTAGGTAGGTAGCCCCATTCTCTCGTGATTTATTGAGATTTGCGTTGCATTCCACTCATAAATTAGGGCTTGCTTTACCTGGGTTATAAATATGCTCGAGTTTCCTTATCGAGTCCAGGTTTATGAGTGCAGCCCGCCTTCGAAGCATTTTTCCTCTGGTTTTTAAATTGGCTAGAGAATTCGCGAGCCAAGAGAGAGCTCCTCTCTCGCCGGGGTTGAAAAGTTGGCAATTTCATGAGAATACTGGTATTTATACGTCATTATTTCGTAATTTGAATGGGAATTTCTGTGCAATTGGATTTTTTTATTGGGTTCAGTTCCAATTTAACTGCGTAATACCAGGATAAGCGGATTACCGCGTATTCACAAAATACTTTTACTGCCTTTATTATTATACACGTACATATAGTTAAGTAAACTCGGGGAAACTAAAAAGGAGAAACCTTTAATTGGACAGCGATTTGAGTCTTTTTTTGAAACCCCTTCCACATAGTCCATTAAACTTTGAATGACCCTCGTAAAATAATAATTAAGGGCAATTAAGAGAAGCCCATTCACAACTCTGTATTAAATAGTATACAACATACGTTTCAAGCCTTTCGGAAAAAGATGGATTGCATTTTATCCTCGAGAGAGAGAGAGAGAGAAACGTTTCGTCGGAACAAAATATAAAACATTTTTTAGAGAATTTAATTTACACGACATGATTCCATTATGACAATGATGGAATAAGCCAATAGAAACTTTTTTCCTATCGAGATCAATACAATACATATAGAGTTTTCATGTTTACGGAGCTCTGAAGCTCTGGAGAAAATCTAATTTCTTTCCTGTCTATATCCTGTCTACTTCTGTTGACTGATCAGATGAAGCCTTGACTCGTGATTAGGAGGATTAAAAAAGGGAGAGAAAGCCTCTCCTATTAATACTAATCAATACACATGAGAAGAATATATCCACACAGTATTCAACTCCTTCGACTTCCGGTTCTCTCTCCCTCTCCCATCACTACGCTTTCAACGATAACTTCCTCCCGCTTTATCCAGTAATGGAAGGCAGAAAAAGAAGTTGAAGGATATAGACTCGAAAACTTGGATAAGTAAATTGCATTTTGCTCAAGTCAAAGAAAATATACGCTTTATGAGACTCAATTCCCTAGCGCGTGTTTTTCTAAATATGACTTATTGTTATTGCATATTACATTATTAGTTGGAGGGAAATGCTGCGAGAGCTCACATTCGTGTGCCTCCTTCCCCCTTGCACTTTTTATCCAGGGGAATGCTCATAAACGTCGCTGACTCATGCTGACGGAAAAAACAGAGAGGCACGTCTTCTGACACAGAGTGAAGCCTTAAGAAACTCTTTCGCTGTGGATTAGAGGCTCGGGTTCATGAATTAGCCCATTGAGAAAATGTTTCGTATTAGTATGCGATTGCGTTGCGTGTCACAAGTAATTTTATGCTAATGCCATTAGTACAAGAACTCAGGAAAGGATTCAAGATCAATGCGCCCTTCTCATGAATTCTTGAATGCAGTCGAACGGAATACGTAAAAGCTTTAAAAGGGGAGACCTTTCACGACTCACGAACCGAAAAAGCGCAATTTGAAAATGTACCTTTTTCTCAATATTTTACAAAATATCTACTAGATATCTATTGCCATATTTTTTGTGCTGAGTTGTGCAACCATGCTTTGGGTTGGACACTCTGGAAGATTTTTCCAGATACATAGGTATAGCAGATGCTCTTGGCTCGTTTAGTGTTTAGATTTAATTGCTAGAAAAAGTCTGGGTTAAATGTTTGTAGCAATAAGCCGACAAAGAGCAAACTACTAATATACTGTTTTAAATGGGACTTCCTTTTAGTTCCTCCAATTGAGTTTTCCACATACCCGAATAAATTAACTCTTCAAACTTTGCTAAACCTGGAGCCTGTTTCTGACTCTCAATTTCTGCAAAGCAGAAGCAAATTCATGATTTTGCAAAGTTTCATACATACCTTTTGCACATGTCCCACATTTCACATTTCAGCCGCATTTCCACTTTATGCACCGTGATCTTTCACAAAGCGTAAAAGTAATTTTTGGAGACTAGAGAATTTGCTACAGGGCCAAAAACTGTTCCAGACCTTTGCCTCTCCAAAAACACATTTGTAGTTTGAAACTTGAGGATAAAAAAGTAGAACAATTGATTTTCCCTCGAAGCAGATTATTATGATGAGATAGTGTGCTCATGATGGCGATGGTACATGGTACGCGGTGCTCTTCCACTTCCGGTGCCTCATTCCCATCCCACTTTAGACGGTTGAAGAAGTGAGGACATGTGACGGGAAGTGAGTTGTCCTTTTCTCTTCGGAAAGTGTCTTTGCAGATCTCCAGATATGATTTATTCCGCACACCACATCTTCCCAATTTATCTGCGAGGGAGATGGGACATGGATGGTGATGGTGCCGTCTTCTCTCTCTCTCTCTTTTGGAGTAGGGCATTACAAGTCCCATTCACGCTTCCTTGCGTCGCCCCTCAAAAGTCTAGTCCTTCAGGGGACAATGAAACTTTGACTGAGTCCACCAGCCTCACCAAGTGGCTTGTTGACTTATTGACACTCCAGCTGGGTCAAAATATCTCTTTTTTATCATGGCACACTTGAAAAGCAGCCATACGCAATTTATATTATGCTCTTTCTTTGCCTTCCTTAATAATAATGGGCCACCATCGCGGCATCTTATAATAAATTCAGCTCGTGGTCAAACACTTTTGAACTACAAGGGTAATGAAATATGTACGACCATTTGGCGAGACATGTTTAATTCCACTTTACATATTAAGAACAAGTGTGCACATGTCACCTTTAGAGAAAGCGAAAAAAATATATGTGTGCTGGTGGCCATTTACCATTACACAAGAGAAAGTCTTAATGTGTAATTTATTTCTTCAGCCCTATTGACTATGGGATGTAGGTATGCACGCATCGCATTTTAGTAATTATGATTATCAGGTAGAAAAAGCCTACTACGAATGCGGTCAGATTTCCAGAGCGGACATGCTTGCGCATTTAATGCACAGAGGGAAAAGAAGGGGAAAAAAGTTTCCTTTGAGCCAAGCAATATGTGGAAATGGGAAATGGGAAAGAGAGGGAGAGCAACACGAAACTCGGCTGCCACTACTACTACTATTGCATTGCTCAAGTGAGCAAAAGAGTAAGTTGCTCCGACTTTTTTCCAGCCCTGAACTTCTTTTTCCTTCCAGTCTCTCTGTGGCTTTCTTCCTGTAATGTTGGAGGAGAGAAATTGAACCATACACCGTAGCTCAAGCAACGTTTTTTTCTACTTTTACAAAAATCAGCTTTTCCTTTCAACTTCACAATATTTTTTTGAGAAGCAGAACAAGAAATTTCCTACCGTATAAAAATATTTTCCAGAGGGGATTGGAACACATTCCTTGTGAAAAAAAATTAGGGGGAAATTCTCAAAGCCAAGAAATCAGACTTTGTGGGAGAAAAAAGAAGAGGAAGAAAAAGGCAAATGCAAGCTCATTTTTATTCCTGCCTTGTGAGTGAGACTTTTTCTCCAAGTCTTCGTGAGAATTGAGCTGTATTACAAGACATATTCACTTTGATATCAGAATCTGAATCAATCTCGAGGAAAAAAAAGAGATAAAAGAGAGAGAACCTCAGCGGAATCTGCGAGTGTTGAGTGAGTAATGTAGAAAAATAGTTTTTCATGTGACTCTTTCTTGTTTGCAAATGGGACTCGGTGTTCTTTTCATTATCTGATCCACGGTGCGTGTGTGTATGTGTGTGCTCTGGAAAAGGTGATTTCCATAATTTCCTGGGACAAAGCAAACTCTGTCACAATCTCCGGCAAAGGTGTTGCTGTACTGTCTATATTTTGCACACCCATAGGAAACTGGTCACTATTTTTTTATTGAATGGGTGGATGATGAAAGCACCTTTTACTGCTCATCACTTTTCTATGAGCTGATCTATAATTCGAACACGGGTTTCACGTGTGGTGACGGAGCCGAAGATTATTATTAGTTTTTTCTCGCTCTGCGCCCATTTTGGAGTGGGAACAAAAGACTTTTTTTCCTCCATGCAGCATGCCCTGGCATTTTAATCATGCATCAGGCCATTTTTTTCTGGAAACCGCATACCCATAGATTGTAGTAGTTTCCCCACCTCCTTTTCAAATTGGAGAATACTAGTATTATCTATACGGACATTATAGTTCCTTTGTTATGGTTGCGCAAACCCCTGGAAAATTAGGAATAATCCGGAGGAGGAAAATGAAAAGTGTCAACGTCAAAGCCTAACCCATCCGGAATTTATTAGGGGAAAATGTAAATTTATATGTAGGAGGAAAAAAATATTGCTATCATTTTTTGATAAATAATAATTCCCCACATATTTACATATACACACTCTGCTACTTACTTCATTAGTTTCGGGCTGTTGTTGTGCTGGTGAATGTAGTCCCGAAAATGTATTTTGTGAGAATGAAGTGAATTCATTAAGCCAACTCTGTCCTTTGTGCGGCTGACATCAAATGAAATAAGTATATATAAAAATTGGGAATTACGTAACAATTAAATAAACGAAAGCTAACAATATGTAAGCACGAAAGAGGAAGGCAGCTCTATATAAAACGTGTAACAATGTTTCAAAGAGAACAAGTTTTTTTTTGGAAAAAAAGTTTGTTTTCTGAATCTCGTTTCCTCCGGGTGTGACTCACTTTCACGGACAAGACTTTCTATATATCAAAAAAAATTGTTTGTTTTGTATAATTCCGTGTGAAGCCGCATATTTCTAAGGGAAAATGCAGTTGGGTAAAATGATGATCATTATATTCAGCCTACTTTTTTCCTAGAAAAGTATGATTTTTCCACTTTGTGGGGAAAATAGGTTGTGCGCGTGCTTCTGAATGGGAACTATGTTTGTTCTGTTATGAATCCTCCGCCTTTTCACGAGATCCTGTGTGTAAGTTGAAAATTGAGTGAAAGAACAGGAGGGAAAAAGTTACTTTTATTCAATGGAATATACATCACATTGTTTTCCTTTCAAGATGGAGTACAGCTAGAAAAAACACACACTCACACGCAAAGTCAAAGAGAGAAAAAAACTTTCTGATTTCCTACAGGAAGTGGACTTTTTTTCAATGGACTTTGTGCAACTCCTGTTCAGGGCGTGTGTTTTCTCTCCATTCTCGAAACAAAAAAGAGCGTCGATAAGACAATTCATTCTCGAGAAGAAATGAAAAGCAGACGAAGAAAATTTTTGTGTAGGAAATACGAAAATATACACTTATTATATGTACTTTGCATTATTCCCACTTTTCAACAACGCAGGTGAAAGACTAACTTTTGCCTCGACGAGGTTTTTTTTGTTCATTTAACTCAAGTGAAAATGGACTTTCCCCCGGCTTTCGGCTACTTAGCCCAGGTGGAAAACGGAATTGCGACAATCTTCATGAAAACTGATTTTTCTTCTCTCTCTCACTCTTCTGCTAAAAACGATGCCAAAAACTAATTTGTGCTTATATTTTTTTCGCGAATGACTTTTGGCATAAAAAAACTTGTTCTTCTCAGAGTTGTTGGGTAAATGTTGAAGGAGTCCGTCGCACTTGTAAAGCGTTTTACGAGATGCTTATACACACTCATTGGGAGAAGGAGAGAAACTTGAAGAATAAACTTTTTTATGTGCTTTTTCGTCTGCATTAATAAGCGTTTCGTGAGTTGTCCAAATATCTATTATATACACACTCATTGGGAGAAGGAGAGAAACTTGAAGAATAAACTTTTTTATGTGCTTTTTCGTCTGCATTAATAAGCGTTTCGTGAGTTGTCCAAATATCTATAAACAAAAAGTGGAACTACTAATTTTCTGCTGGAGAGAAAACTACTCCAAATTCCAATATTGCTCAGTGTTTTACTTTCTCTTGATGAGCTGAGAGAGAGAGAGAGAGAGGGTGAAAGTAGGTTAATGAGATTGACTTAGGAAATACTCAGTGAATTCGAGTGAAAAGTATGAAAAAATAATTTTTTAAAAACACATTTTGCGAGAGCCTTTTCATTACTTAATACCCGAGAAAGTGATGCACTTTCGCTTCCTCCTCTCGTGTTTTTTCTCTCTCTCCTGTCTTATCAAATCTGATGAAAAAACATTGCTTGTTCTACAAGGCATAACACCTGTACCCACACACACAGACACTTGGGAAGTGGGCGAGTTACACTTTCCCCATCAAGATTGGATTGTGTGAAAGATCATTCACCCAAAGAAAAGTGAAACCACACAAGTGAAAGTTTTTTTTCTCTCTTCTTCCTTCCCAGGCTTTTACCAGAGATTGGGATTAGTTTTTGCTCTCCTGAAGAAGACATAAAAACCTGTTTTTTTCTCTCGTTCTCTTCATGATTTCCTCCTCTCCGCAAAAACACAAGGAAAAATTCTTTTAGTATGCATGCATAGCCTCCACTTCCACTTTGGTTTTTAAATGTGATATGTTCTATGCCCATGTGCACAATCCACATTTTAAATATGTAAGAGGAGAGGAAAAAGAAGTTGAAAGTTTTTTTCTCGGAGAAAGTTCCTTTTAAGCCATCACAAAAATATAAAGTGAAAGCAAGAGAGAGAGAGAGTACAACTGTTTGTGTGAAGGAAACTTTTTTTCCACTGGACGCAAAGAGAGATCAGAGATCAACGTACAACGAAAAGATCACGGGGCTTAATTGTAAGGGAAAAAAGAAAGTGTGATAAAAGCGGAGAAAAGTTTTGTAGTTTTAGCCTCACAGCATCAAGCTCATCCTCCTCATCAGATGGAAAACTTTTATTCTGGAGAAAGTGCTCACTTCTTTTTCTCCCTCTGTATTCATATAAAGGCAAAAACGCTTTCGCGTAATCAAGTCATTTGAACTGCTGCCGCAAGCGGAGAATATATATCTAAAAAAAATATCCCAACTACCACGATGTATTCGCCGAGAAGGGGTCTTCCAATACCAAAATAAGTGTATGCATTGCTAATTATGATCTCCTTTTTCTCTATGTTCCGGATCACCGCATGCCTCGGATTTGGATGTGGACGTGTCCTTTTGTCAACGCCAAAACATTATTGGATGTGCTCAACCTGCGTCGGAATCTCCGCATCAACTACTCTCATTTCCTCAATAACCTCCTGAATTTCCCTTCTCTTAAAATCCTTACCCATATCAAATGTAAATCATAACGTAAACATATCTTTTTTTATTTCAAATTTTAAAAATTATTAGTCGGATAAATATAATTGTAAGATGGGGAGGGGCAAGGAGCCATTGCCCTGAAAGGGGCATGAGACCAAGGCTCTGTGTTGGAATTTGGCTTATGGCCATAGTCATTTTTGGTGTGACGAGTTCAGCTGCCGGTAAGTTGCAACATTTTCTTCATTTTTTCGACCGAACCCACCCACCGCACCTACCTCTACCTCCAAAGTGGTCAACACAATAACAACAAGAATCCTTCCTTGCCTGGTTGGATAATGTTTAAAAATCATTATTATACCTCAGGCAGTTGACCATACTTATTTTCCCTATCAACTACATTTACCTACTTCGATTAAGAAACTATCATTTCTCTTTAAAAAAAAACATCATCTGCGTACACATGTTCGAGGCACTCACTTTTAATCTTATTTTTCTTCCTCTTCCATGTGTTTGCTTTAGGCGATTGCATAAACAATATTACATCAGGTTCATAGGACAATAATTGGTCTGACAAATGAGCTTAAACAAACATGACGCCATTTGTGTCATGAAACGCGTTTCCCAAAAATTGTTTCGCATGAGCTCACGGAAACTTCATAATTGTGAAAAGCGACAAGGCCCGTAACACATGTACACAACGATGGAGCATTACCCATAACTATTTTTTTGTTCCAGAAATAACAAACTTTTTTTGTGTGTGTGTTTTACGTATTATTATCCCGTGTGAAATGGAGAGCATGCATGAATTCAACGGTTTCAAAGTTCACTCGAGTTTGAATGAGTTGGAGCTGAGAGAGAGAGAGAGAAGTTTTTGAGCTGAAAATGCACACGACATGATTCATTGACATTTTCATCAGAGAGGCTCAAGTCAGGGAAAGGAGGCGCAACTTTCCCTGTGTACTGCATGCATGAACACATGTCACGTAAANCTTTCCCTGTGTACTGCATGCATGAACACATGTCACGTAAATTAGACTGTTGATGAAAGCCACGCTGTGTTTTACTTCCCATTTTCCAAGACAAAGCTATTATTTCTCTCTAGGAAATACACACACAGGGAAGAAAAAGTTTTTCTTGTTTGGCTGAAGGAAAAGTCCAACTTTGACTAGTGACATGACATGCCATAAAGCTATAGACAAGCTATTAAAGGAGCAAAAGGTTAAGGAAGGAGAGAGAGAGAGAGGGAACGTTGCATGTCTTTCCTCCTACCGTAATATTACCTCAAATGGCCGCATGACGACACCATACAACATCCAGAAATGGATTAAAAATTTTCTCCAGTAAACTCGTACTTCGGAGGAAATTCCACGTCAAATTATTTAATGTAATCTCTGGAGACTACTCTACCTCCCTCTCTCTCAGAGAACGGTGAAAGCAGGATGGAGAAAGTAAGTTTGGATTAGTTGGAATAGACAATTTCTTGATTTCATTTTAGCTATGTACATGCACACATCGAACAAGAAGCCTAGTTTTTGATACGGCTTTTTGTGTAGAAAACAGGATCGACTGTGTGTTTTTTCCTCTGTGAAATAGATTAGCTTGGAACATATGTGGGTAATTTGAATGTAACACATTTTCGGGGAGAAAACTATTGCCAAAATATATATTTATCCGTTGGAGGTTAGAGGTCATTCTTCAAGGAACATTTAACTTGTCATTTACAGTTATCCAATTTGCCCCTGCCATCACCACCATCAACATCAACTACAGAACATTCCCTCTCTCTCTCTCTCTTCCTCGCACACACAAGCTCACCTCCTTTTTCTCCTCGAGATATAAACTTCTGTGGAATACACACGATTTCATTCCATTTGCCAAAAACTTTCTTCTTCCTTGTGCCAGGGAAAAACAAAAAAAATATAATCTTAGGTAGGAAGCCAAAGCTCAGCTCCGCCGCCATCATTACTACATACATAGCAAAGCACAGACACAAAACACAAAAGCACAAACTTTTTTTTTCCTTACCTGAGCTGAAGACTTTTTTAACAAAGTTAAAACGATCAGGAACGGAGAGAGAAAAAGAGCAGGAATCAAGAAGACTTAAGGAAGAAAGCAAGCTAAGCATAAAAAAGAGGAGAAGAAAAAAAA
>JAHZMY010001717.1:0-13604 GCA_027743915.1 Seira sanloemensis | reverse complement strand
TCCGCTTTGTATTTCGTCAATTTCTTATTTACCTCCAAAATGTTGCTTCCTTCCAATTTGCAGTTATCGTACAAAAACAATTTTTGTTTAATTAGCTTGGCTTGATGCAATCATTTTATGGAATCGGAAGTCTAGAGAGGCAAAATCCGGGCCCAGAATTCAGATCCATGTTGAACGGGTTGACGCAAAAATCGTGAAAAGTTTTTCTAGATTAAACGAGCTTAAGATACATAAGAGAGGAAGTTGGTCTGACCCAAAATCTTGTAAAATATCAAAACCGAGAGTGCACACACAAAGACGTAAACTGGTACACAAAAGCACATAAGAACTTTTTAATTGAACGCAATCTTCTGTATACATGCAGAAAAGTGTTATATTGCAAAGTTCGTGTATTTTCTTTAAAAGAATGCACAGGCTTTTACATCGGATGCATTACATTCCTTTAGCATTTACTTAAAACTGGAAGTTACGTCGTAAAGCATTCGTAATACCAACTTGAGTCATTCTTATTACTTACAGTTACAGTTTTATGTTCACTTCTGTTTACAATTTCCCCATGCTCTGCAGCAAAGTGTCATGTTCATGCGCGAGGAAAAGACGACTCTCTTCAGCTTACACCAGGGACAAGACAAACGACCATTTCTTATTTCAAGGTTCATGACAGCATAAAATCCTCTCAGATAAGTGTGATGCAACATTCAAAACTACTAAAACAGGCTGAAGACAAACGAATTATTCGGATTCTTTTGGCACTTTTTATTTCCCCGGCTTGCTCATGTCACTAGTCTACCTTCATGTGTGTATGTTAAATTCATCCATTTATCAATCTTATTCTCAGCAGGAAATTAAGATGTGGAAGCCTCAGCCTTCAATAGGAAGCTGGGCAGCTGTGCGGATTCGTGCTAAATGAATTGGATATAGTTTAAGGTTTGCTTTGAAGTCGAAAAACAAAACAAGTTTCAACTCCTTCGAAAAAGTTTGAAAGAATGGCAAAGTCTTTGAAATACTGCCGGTATCCCAGTCTTCCGAATGCATCTATGTTAGCCCAACAAGAACGGAAGCAACGTTTTTTCAATTGAAAGAATGGAAATTTCCACCTACATATTTACCATCATTCAGCTCCATCCAATCGAAAAAACGTAGAAAAGTCTGGCATGTTCTGGGGGACATTAGATAAGTTCTTACTCAATAGGCTTCGGGGGATTTCAGTTCATTTGGGTGTAATTCAGATAAAGTCTTGTCTTCCTCCGTATCTCATTCATTCTCACTAATACCATTGTGAAAAGTTATATGGTTTATATATTCATCGGCATTGTCCGATACGTCCAAAGTTTCCATTCTTTTTGGGGTAATTAGGACCTGTAATAAGATGAGCTTGCGAAAGGAGCTCTTTCTTCTACTGTCGTAAAAATGTAGGAAATTACCGTTGGTTCTTCTCCAGCTTCTTTTACTGGTCCTATACAGTATTTTACTAGTTTGGGAGGACGATTGGTTAATAACTTTTTTGTACATGTAATAAAATAATACGACTAGGGGAAAGGGGAACGCTATCATTTGCACATCCTGTGCCTTCCCCGTACCACTTGACCAGCGTTTCCACATTTACTTTTATTGAGTCCTCCAGGCAGAGTAATTATTTAGCTGGTTCAGCCTCTAATTAGTGGGGTCATGCCTACGACAAATAGCTCCGGGATTGTTTGTGTCAGACTCTATAGCGGTCATTATATGATTTTGATTTTCAATAGGAAGTCGGCTTGTTGAGCCCTTTGCCTTTTCCAAGGCTCCGCTTCATTCAAGCTTGTTATCCCTGTCATTGTCGTCTCATACGCCACAACAAGTGTTTTGAGCACACAAAACGACAAGTGGTGGTGCCTCCAAGTCATGCTGAAAACATGCCCTGCCATTTTTCCAGTTTCCACTTTCATATCGAAAATCATATTTATTCGTCGAGAGCACCTCTAGATGCGTTTCCATGTTGCGGGAGGGAGAAAATTGCTCCGTCCGAAATCAGAGAGTAAACATTACATCAAGAGTTGGCTCACTGACTTCCCTTTGCTCATTTGTTTTTACCATGGCATTTTGTGAACAACGTGAAGTTGGATCGGGTGCGTTGTTCACCCGTAAGTTTGGGAGCGCATTAACTCGACATAATTTTTACTTTTTATGGTGACATTCAGAAATACTACAGTTTTAAGTTATATTACTTGTCGTTACTAAAGAAAAGTTTATTATAATTAAATCCTTATCTGATACAACGGCTCATATGCATTAAAGCTCATTCTTTGAATACCAGATGAAATACTCTAAATTTGGCCATGTGGTCTTGCAGCGGAATGTGACATGGATTTGTTGGAGGAAGTGTGCATTTTGCGGTTTATCAAAAATAGCGTAGTTTCTCTTCAATTTCACTTCTTTGCCTAAATTTGGTACATAGATGACCTTGTGAACTACTTTCATTTTCGTTAATACAGCCAGTGGTTTATCAAAAATAGCGTAGTTTCTCTTCAATTTCACTTCTTTGCCTAAATTTGGTACATAGATGACCTTGTGAACTACTTTCATTTTCGTTAATACAGCCGTTTATACCTTACGTGATCTTGCCAAAACTCGACTTTATCTCAGAAATGATACGAATTTATTTTGCCTGTAGGAATATAGAGATAGTGGAAGAGCTAAACACGCACGAGTTCATTACCGCGAGTTTGTCTTAATTAGAGCTTGTAATTGACAGTCCCGTCTGGTTACTTCCTTTCATTATAGGTTCTCATTTCACTTGTTATTGCAACTGTCCCTCCAAAGAGAGATAGAATGTGGCTGTTTGACTTCCACTTGAAGATAACGAGACTGGACTGACAGCTGCGTTACGCATTTATTACATTGTAGATTTTACTAAATGTTGGCTAAAAAGACTTGAGAGCAATGGGTAGAATGGTGAAGTAAATTTTGCAGACATAATTTGTCCAGACTTAAGAAGAAACTCCTATTTTTGGGATTGTCTGGGATAATGTTGATGTTGGCTGGGTTGTCAATTAACTTTCTTTGGAAATACCCTCATTATTATGTAGGCGAACTCGTTATGTGCAAATTAATATTTATTCCCTTTTTCTAACATCTCTAGGATCAAATTTCAACTCCTCTTTGTAGCTTCTCATGTTACCATTTTAGGCTTCAGCCTTTTCCACCATTTACCTACCCTCACATTGTGTATTAACACACAACTTTAGGAACACTTATGAGTCCACATGTACCTACGTTTAATTCTGGGATAAGTTTAATAATTCATATTAAGTGTACCATAAAATCATTAGAAATTACGAGAAACAATATTTCTGCATTATTAAAACGTAGTTATTTTAAATTGGTAGGGAAATTTTGCTCAACACCGTTAGTCGGCTAGGGTTTCCTATTTTCTCTGCACATGTTTATTTCTCTCAACCGTGCATTTAGCAATGAACCTAATTGCAACGGCGAACTAAAACTAGATGAGAAAGAGAGATCTGAAAGTTGTTCTGCAGAAACTCAAAGCCAACAGACTACGCTTGACTCATTACGTATTTCAAAGCCCGGCACAGCTTTCTCCTGAGTTGATGCATCATAGTATAAATTCAAACAAACTCATTTTTCACGTTGTTAAACTTGTAACAGCTTTAATTTTTAAAAGCACGCAGCTTGTTCGTTTACAACATCCCAAAATTATTAAATAAATTGACTGCTAGCACTTTGCAATATACATTAAAAGCATACCTTTTAACGCAAGTTTTGGTCTTACCATATGAAAATAATTAGTTTTCAACTTGAAAGCTAGACTTTAACAAAATTCTTATTTGTCTTTTCTTTTTATACCTTAATATGTGAGGCATATACCACATTTTATGTGTAAGCGTTTTGCAAATCATTTTCTTAATTTGAGCCCGTTATAAATAAGAGTGCAGAGTATTTACGTTTTAGCACATGGATTCATCTTGTGAGTTTGAGATGGCAAATTATTTGCAGAAGAGTGCTCTGATTACCACAAGTTGTCTCTAGCCTCTTACATTATCCTCAACCATCAGCGCCTGGCCATCTTTAAAACCACTTTCTTTTTGTACTGTTTATGATGATATTGGATATACCGATGAAAAATTGGCAATTCTGTCTCCACACACAAAACATACCCAATAATAAAGATTTTCGCCTTGTTTCTACTATGAAGCTTGTATACTCATGTCTGTTATTCCTATGTCGCATAGAAATTTATCATCATACATGATACCCTTATACTTTCTGAGATAAAATTATTATTGAAATTTATTACATCAGTGGCGTCTCCTTGCATAACATAATTTTGCAAAAAGAGACTTCCTTTTCACCATCTGGTAGCCGTTCGATCAATATGTTGTAATTTCTTTTCCCTTCCCAACTTTCTCCAAAGTGCTAACAGATTTTCCTTTAAAATACCTGTCATTCTTCAAAAAGAAGAATGGAAGTCATCCTTGACTTGACGTTTCTCGCCGCTTTGCATAATCATCCTTTCCCTAAAGATCCCAAGGAATTTTGCAAAATGCACCTTTTTGAACAATTTTGTAGTGTTTTTCTTTATTCTTCAAAAAGAAGAATAGAAGTCATCCTTGACTTGACGTTTCTCGCCGCTTTGCATAATCATCCTTTCCCTAAAGATCCCAAGGAATTTTGCAAAATGCACCTTTTTGAACAATTTTGTAGTGCTTTTCTTTGAAGGGAAAAACGAAATGTAACGATAACAGAGAAACGCGTGAACTATGAATGGCTCAAAATGTTCTGCTCCAAAAGTGTTGTTCTAGTTTTTACAAAATATTTTGCTTATAGCTTATATCTGTACATCCTTACGTTGCAAAAAAAAAAGTTTTAAAAGAAAAGTGATGGAGGACTTTTGATGGCGTCAATGCAATTTACATGTTCCTCTGTGACTGTGAGTACGCAGTTTTAGGAGAAAATGTAGTTTTTCCTCCGCCTAGCCTCAATTCGGTGTTGAGGAGAATCTCGTTAATTTGAATAATTTACATTCAACAAAAGAACAGAAAAATAAGTAAGGCAATAGAAGAGAAACCTGTAAAATGCATACAATCATCCATTCTTGTTTATCTCAAACACTGAATGACATTCAATGGAAAAAGTGGTTTTTTGATAGCAGATAGCTGTCCTTTCAATCTCGACGCATCCTTCCTTGTCGGTACAACAATGAATACACTGGAGTACATGCATTTTCCCTTGGCTTTTCTGATCTGACTCGAGTCGAGAGGGAGAAGATGCTATCATCACAAACTTGTCTTCAACTTTCTCAAATATCGTTGTCGTGCTGAAGCTTCTGTCATCATGATACAAGGGCAAAAATTGAATGTCGTATAAAACTAGTATAATCATAATGAATTGTCCATGTTTTTCTTGGGTAAAGTGTAAGATAAGTGTATGGAGACGTGAACAATCGTAAGTAAATGCGTTTATTTCGTGCATACAAGTTTATGGCATCATTCAGAATGTCTCTTGTCTCGTCTCTTGTCTCAATTTCAAAAACGTGGAGAGAGGAAAAGTAGATTCATAATCACCATCAGCACAGGTCTCCACTTTATAGTGAGAATTTATGGTCCAATTACTCCAGGATTGCTTGTGGAGCTAGAAGCTGATTCGTGAGAGGAGAACAGAATGATCGTCCGTCTGGTACACTACACCTTTTTCCGAGACAAAAAAAGATGGCCAATTAAATTCACACATGACATGAACCCGAGTAAAAGATGATTTGAAGTTGAAGATTTTCTTTCGCAAAAATACTAAAGTCACTAGTATCCAAAAAATGTATGGCACTGTATTTTTTTAAAGAAATGTCCTTTACATATGTATATGTACTTGTATGTAAATGACCTACTGCAGAAGAATACATCATTTATATAATGCCTAATCGTTGATGCATGACGATATGACAAGCGTAAAAATAGCTGGTTTTAATGAATTGTCCATAGTCCAGCACACTTGATGGTAGTATCTAAGACGTAAGCGCGCCTAAATAGACACACATATGTATATTATTATATAAAGACCAAAATAGTCGCCTGACACCTTTTTTACTGTTGCAAATTGAAAAAAATATGTAAGCGATGTGACGTATGAACACAAATTATGCTACTTACAGTTTCTTTTATTTATCCAAACACAAGACCATTTGAAAATTGCTGGAAATGTTCATATTCAGACATCCACCAAAATATGCTAAGAGCGCGGATTATGTTTCAAAAATAGTCTTTGGAAGAAGGCCTAACTCCCAATTATATTTCTCGCCTGAAGTTTCGTCTTTTTTGCTTGGCTGTTTTTACGTCACCCATTCAAAGATAAAAATGTGCCTTGATGGACGGACGTGTTTTGCTTTTGCTTACGCTAAAAAATCTTATTTAAGACGTGCTTTTGAGTTGTAATGGAGGACATTCTATTTAAAGTGGCTATGATGCTGCTGGTATGAATAAAAACAACAATAGTATAGCGTTTGCCACTCCCAAGTTACGTAAAAATTCCAGACTTGGTGGATTTTCTAGCTTGGATAAAATCGTTTTAAGAAATGTACGCTTCCTTTTCTTACCTCTTTTCTGCACAAGGAGAAAGTGCGCTCTCCTCTTGATACATAATGTATGCATTATTATTACAGGAGATTATATGTAGTAATGATCATGTTTATTACCTCATCTTCCAGCGCACATATTACTTTGAGCTAATCCTAAAAAGTGAGAGTGGGACAGGATTCGGCGAGAAATCCCTCCCATCGAGTTGCTCGTTGTGAAGGGGAGCAAATAAAATTGAAATACCTTGTAATCCAGAAGGACAGCCAAATGGATATTTTTACACCCTGAAAATTTGGCTTAATTTTGAAGGCAGCGAGAATAATGTTTTTACACCCACCACCACAGATTTTTACCCTGGTTTTCACACCAGCGGTGAACGGATTATTGTTGAGAAGGACAAAATATTGCGCATACACAATGTAGTACGTTTTCACGCCGTCATACTCACGGCTTATTAGCGGAAGGAGGTTTTTAATTAAAAACGGGATGCTTTAAATGTAAAAGAGAAAGTAGTAGTATTTTCTCCATGGGTAATCCCATAATTAATTACGAGAGCTAAACTCACTAAAAAGACATGAGCTCATATGTCATTAAAGCTACCTTGTTCGGTGCATATATTCTGTGTTATTATTAGCATTACTGCGGTTCCCCTTTTTCTCCCTGGGACAAAATTAAAATAGACAATGAGCTTCATGCCGTGATCTCACGGGAAAGTATATTGAATGATTTGATTTGGCAAGTTCGACTTAGGCTTCAACCGTCAAGCTTTTTTGTTCTTTGCTATTCATTACCGAATATTCCTTTTGTTTCTTTAGCACAATGCCACCAGATTATGCACGGAGGATGGGACTTGGTACGTCAGCCCAGATACTAATTCGACGTGGACGAACTACACCCAGTGCACGATAAAGTACCAAAACCCGTCGATTCATGGGAGCCCTGACAAAGTGATCGCGGTGAGAGCTTTTTCCAAGTTTTATACACACGTAATAGATTTTTGTCATTTATATGTAACCTACGGATCTATTTTTGTTACTTACTATAAGCGTGCACACGTCGGCTACTTTTCTCATTACAGTTGGTTACATAATCTTGCAAAAAAAATCCTGGTGCTGGTATGAAACACCAGAACAGGATGTTTACTCAAAAAATTAATTATCCTGTTTTGTTTATTTTTTCATAAAAGTTTTCAAATTTTCTTCGTTGTTTGTTCATGGTCATAGTCATTATTCATGATAAATATGTATGTATGTTTGAGGCGGAAGTGATTTACTTCTTCCAAGATGAAACGTGTTATGGTGAAACTACAGATATTCAACATTTGTGATTCAACATTCGTGGGAGAGCTAAAAAGTAGAACACGTTCTGCATTACTTTGGCTAATCGAAAGATTTCAATAGGAGAGAACTCGTTTACGTTCATCAAAAGGATTCTGTTTGTTTCCGTTTCCATTACAAGAAAACTCCTTGGTTTTCCTTTCTATGTATGATTATGCATACACTTTTTAATTATGTGATTACATAACTATTACATATTTTTAAATTACAAAATGGTCAATAGATCTGACTTGCATGCTTGTAATCAAGTAGTAAGGATGAAACCGCCAATAAGCAAAGCCGTTTTTGAGATTTTATTAAAAAATATACCTACACAAGGTTCACAGATTTATTACTTTGATTTTAGATAAAAAATACATACCTAATATTTTTTCTCAAAACTGTTGGTATATACCTATTATTGATCGCATTATTATAGCATGACGGCCACAGCCTGCATACGGTGTAAATAACAATATGATTGGTATAATGTAATATGCTGTATATCAACTTACAAGAGTTACTGGATTTAATATGTGATCAACTTAGTACTCAAACTATTAAATATTAGATACTAGATAGTATATGTAGGCTGGTGAAGTTCAGCTCACCCGACAATCCGGGCCGTTTGCTTGTGAAATCTGCATGACTCCATTGGTTGATTTCTTGCTGTTCTAAACAAACATACTCTACGTACATATATATTTAGAGAAAGTCATGTCATTCCAATCATATATGTACGTCAATAAAGTTGGAAAATTTCTCTCGTCGAAAGAAAATCACGACCATCAAATATTTGTTCGTGCCATTAGCCAGTTTTAAAGAGAATTTTTAGGCCCTTTAGTAGATTTGACTTAAAAACATGACATTTGAAAAAATTCACGGTCGTCCTCTCTCTCTCTCTTCTTCTTAATATTTGTTCATGCCATTAGCCAGTTTTAAAGAGAATTTTTAGGCCCTTTAGTAGATTTGACTTAAAAACATGACATTTGAAAAAATTCACGGTCGTCCTCTCTCTCTCTCCTTCTATTCACAAAGAGTTCGAGGAGAGAAAGGGTAAGCTATGTTACATTCAACAAGGTACTTACAATAATCAGAAAAACTTTCAATGAATTGTGTGGAAGCGGACTTTATATCAAAACTTTCCTTTTTGATGTATTAAGGGAGCATACATTGGGTTGACTTGGATTAAGGTGGTCACAACAAATTTTTTCCTGTTTGAGTACCGCTACTATTTTCTGTCCATGTTTCTGACATGATAAAGATATATTGCTCACGGTGAAAGTTTCATGTCTGCTTGAGCTTCACACTGGACCTACCTTCACTTCAAAACTTATATTTTTTTTCTCTGAAGAACGTCTCCTTAAATCGAATGAATACAACAATGGACCAAACTAAATCTTAAGTAAAGATAGTTTTTCCCTCCGCTCCTTGGACAGCTAGTGAACTGAATAATCGGCTATACAAAGTTAAGTCAACTCTACTAAATCTAATACGGATTTAAAGGGAGGGAAATAAACTGGAATTTTTGAAGCGAGATTCACACTTGTAGCAGCCGCAAAGACTTGTCATTTCCCCTTCCACCTTCCAGCCTCTTCTTCTAAAAAAACATTTATCTTTCTTCCCCCAATGTTTTCCCGTCCTCGCTTTTTGTACACTCAGCATTTCCTCTCTGCTATCATGTTACGCATCAGAAAAAGTAATCTTTTTAAAGGGATACCAAATAGAAAAATATATTTCACAATGTCCACACTAAAGCTAGATAAAACATTCATTTCATCCATGTATTTATTATTTATGACGGTATATTTTTGAGGAACTTTTGTCGTCCACTAAAAACCGCTTTCCTTCTCTTTTTACAATTCTCATTGTTGCATTTGGCTTGGCATTTTTTGCAAACTTTCCTCTTTCCCCCAATCTATAGAAAATATCAGGAAAGGAAACGAATCAACCAGAGGGAAAGGGAGAAAAACGATCCAATTCTTTTCCTTTTGGGCCATGCACAGGAAATGATGGTAAAATGTTTGGCTCGTTGCACACACGACATTACAGCTGCAAAAACGTAGTTTCCTCACAGCAATATGCTCGTGAAGCTAGGTGATTTTAAGATGAAGTTGATGCTCAGTCGGTAAAAAAATCTCATGCCAGCCTATCCTTTTGTGGCCCATTGTTACTTTTACTTTTGTAGAGTATTCATAACATTTTTTTATGAAATAGTAGCATGTGTGTATACTTCCGCCTCCGCTTTGGATGCAGTAGGGAATTTTTTAGTATCAGGTTTTATCGAAAGTATACCTGAGTTTTTATGTGTGTCGAAAGATTATACATATTTTCACTTTTGTGATAGCGGATTGCATCGGCTGCTTTTAGCTAAGGTTTTTAGGAGGAGAATGATGAATGAATTCCAATGCTCTGTGATATATGGGCTTGAATAAAATCTCGTTTTAAACAATGTAGGCAAAGATTGATGATGGAGATGGTGGTTCTAACGTGGTCGAAATCTGCAAGAAATATGTGGATCACTAAATCAGAAGACGAAAGTAGCTGGGCTATTGATATTGTGCGAATCAGCTACTCTAATAAATTGCTCTTATTCCAAAAGATAAGTTCCGGAGTTGTTATCAGCTCCACCGAATTCCCAATTTTTTTTCGTAGCCCCCATTTTTCCACACTACTCAGCATCTCAATAACACGTAGGATGATATTATGTATGTGTCCATACATAAATTCCATAAGAAAATTCGTTTTTGGGATTTAGTGGATTCTCGCATTTTTATGCTCTGTTTGTTTTCTTTTCCGGTAAATGTGCCTTACCTATAAATGTTTTATTTGGGTGATTGAGTTCTATTCCCAACACAAGATATGGCCTTGTCATGTTAACACCTTTATGTTCCCCAATCTCTGGGGGTGAGATTGGGAGCATTGAAATGCGGAGAAAACAAGCCTTGTTTAGAGTAAATTATACTGTCCTTTTCCGTGCGTGGGATATTTCCTACAACTCTCAAAAATAGATTAGGTAGCCAGTTCGTGACGTGTAAAGTGTTGAAAATGATTCACGAGAAAGGTGCGGGATAACAACAAGGGGTAAGCTGATTTTGCTTGCTTTTAATCAAAATATATGTTTGAAGGATAAACACAGTCTTTTCATAAAGGATGAAAAAGGTCGTCCAAAAGTCAGCTTCAGGGGTGAATTGGAACTAACACATAACAGCATTTAGAAAAAATGATGTGACATAAAAATGCAGCCAGGTTTTTTCAAAACTTTATGCCACTTTGAACGATCATTTATCACATTTTTTGGTCCGATTCAGTAATGCGATCAACGCCTTTCACTAGATTCAATATTATGATTNTTCAGTAATGCGATCAACGCCTTTCACTAGATTCAATATTATGATTTCGTGGTAGATACTTTTGCGTAGGTTGTAAAAATAATGATATGATGTTTTCCTTTCCAGGATTGGCTACCGGTGATCAAAAGAATCTCTCAAGTGGGTTATTCAGTATCATTCGTCACTCTTATTATCGCCCTATTCATCCTGATATCAATTAAGTAAGTGAACCTCAGTCTTATACATTGTTACGTCTTGGGCATTAATAAAGGGAAAGTACATATGTGCTCATGTACACACATCCAACATCCAAATACTTAAGTATGTCAAATTATAAGGTATACATAAGCGTACATGCAATACATGTTTCTAAGTACATATGCGCACACATTTTGTATGCTTATAGTTTTCTGCTTGTTTTTGCAATGAAAAGTTCTTGTCCAAGATGATGTGGTTTTCTTTTTCCTTTTACAGGAAGCTACGATGCCCACGAAACACTTTGCATATGCATCTCTTCGTCTCCTTCATTTGTCGAGCATTTATGGCCCTCTTGAAAGATTTCTCTTTTCATCGAAGGAATTGGATTGTCGCCGTCTGTTGTGGACGGAATGTGCTTGAATGAAGTCTCGGTAATTAAATTGGATTTTTTGGCTTTTTATCAGACTTATCCTTCCATTATGCAGCGTAAATGATGAATAGGATTTTTGAAGAATTCATCCCATCCAAATAGAAATTTATTTGACTTTCACATCGTCACTAAATCACTTTCCCCCTCACATTTTCACCATTCATCCGTTAGCCCATAAAAATCATTTGCCCGTTATATATATAATATGTCAAAATGTGAAGGTGTTTTTTTACATTTCTGCTTTCTTTACATTTCCAACACTTGTATTTATGGATAAAGTTTGACGTGAAAAGTTACGCCAATGCATGAAATAAGCAGGAGAGCAATGTCCAAAACAGTTCAAGTGGGTTGAAATATAAGAAAAGAAACAGTTCCGACAGCCGCATCTCGTGCGAGGCCTTGTACGCTATATTTAATCCAGTTTAACAATACTTTACATTTTTCGTGCTTCTAAAAATGGGAATATACTACAATTCCATTCTTGAATGCTATATAGATATATCCCACAAAAATGTTTTTAAAATGTCAATAATATTATGGGACATATTTTTGTTTTACCAAAAAAAAGAAACAATGAAAGCTATTAAGTTTTAATCTTTGTCTGTGAAAGGTAGTTTTTACGTACAATATAATCTAGTATAATTCCCAGTAAGCCCAAATGAAAGAGTTTCAAGAGTTTATTAATAATCTAGCTTCCAAAATAAAAAAGTTTCATGAAAATGAAAGTCAATGGCTATGTAAACGGCAGCGGTGCATGCTGAAATGTGACTTGTTAACGTTAGCTTACTGCGTAATAACTTTAACTATTTAATTATCGCTGACAATTCGTTTTTAGCTACGCGTCATGTATAGTCAATGGCTATGTAAACGGCAGCGGTGCATGCTGAAATGTGACTTGTTAACGTTAGCTTACTGCGTAATAACTTTAACTATTTAATTATCGCTGACAATTCGTTTTTATCTACGCGTCATGTATAGGGAAAAGTGCGTACAAAAAAGTTCCTTTCAAAATCCAATTGTTCATCCATAAAAAATTACATATGGAATCACGCACGGGAATTATCTTATCACGAGACCTGATTAAATTGCATAAGTAAAATTTTGCTTTATATGTTAATGCAGTTTTTCCCGAGTTTGCACTTTATTTTATGAGAATTTGTGTAAAAAATCTTGCGTTATTCAAATGAAGTGTGTACTTGCGACTTACGAAACCTAGTGTAATCCGAAGGAAATTCCTCTGTGAGTTGTGTAAAGCTCTCGCGTTATACATTTTGATATGCTGCTGCTCTTATCACAAGTGAAGTTGGGTTTCCGTGTCGCCAAATCTTTCGCTTTCATTACCTTATGCATGACACAAAAACTAGTGAAAAAGAAATCTTGTTTTTACTTTGCATCTACTTTGTACGTAGTGTCAAAATCTTCTTGAATCGCTAACAATGATAATTCTGACAAAAATATGTACTTTTTTGCTTTTACACAATTCCCCGAAACAGGATGTCCTATTCCTGTTGTAGGATCTTGGGTGATTTCTAGAGCCCTGTTGGATGACACTCTCTGCTGGACTATTCATCAAAACAGCCCAAATCTCTTTCTCATCATTCGCATTCCAATCATACTCTCGATTGTGGTAAGAGGACGATATACTTAAACTTGCAAAATATTTATGAATGCTGCGCAACAACCGTAAATATTACCTTCCCTGAAGAGTACTTTGAGAACATACAGCATATGGCTGTCACGGAGAAAGTGATGAAAATCCAGTTTG
>JAHZMY010001716.1:0-12627 GCA_027743915.1 Seira sanloemensis | reverse complement strand
TTGCATTTATAAATAAAGATGTGGGAATTCCTCTCCCTTGATTCTTTCGCTACAACGCTTTCTCTCAGCACCACTTCAGTGATTTCCCTTTCATCCTCTCATATCGACATACACTTAATGTTTGCATATACCACTAAAGGAATTCATAAGAAATACAGAGCATTTAAGAAGAAAAAGTCACTGGACCGTAACCATTTCCTTGTTTCTCCATAGTTAAACAATGGCGTACAGATATACTTGTACAATTGTTGCCTTTCCTTGGCATTTATATGTAGTCTTCTGCAATGCCTTTAATAATTGGAGAGATATACTATAGTCTTCAGTATATTTGGATATATAGCTTTATTTTTTTGGTAGAGGGCAACATTTATGAATGTCCTATAAATGGGGGGAGACCTCCCAGAAGAACCAATACAATTTTCGTAATAAAAGCGAAAAGCAACTTGTCCGAGAATGTGAAGTCGATCTTGTGTGTGTGTGTGTGCTTTCTTGTCCTTTGTTTTATCTGCCTCAACCTCTGTGTTTTTCCTCTCTATTTTTGTACCTTTCTCCTCCTCTTCCTCCTTTCTCCACATAACTTGAGTTTTTGTTGGAACATAAATCTAATCACAATGTGTTGCTCATAATATGTTTTTGTTTTGCGGAGAATGGAAACATAGTGAACTGAAGATAAGCTGTGTCAAAGCTTTAGGTCTTTTCAAGATAAGACCGGATGCCTTTTGTCCTGACTTTAGTGCAATAATTCTATTTGACTTGATATATGCAGAAAAGACACAGGACACAATTGTATAAACTACACGGGCGAAAATTCTTGAGCATTTTGAGTCAACTAAATTTACGCCTTGGCCTTACACGAATTCCAGGAAAGATTCCTCTTTTCTGCAAACAGTCAAGGCCTATACAGTTATAAAGCATACATATAAATTGAGTAAAGACTATATGGCTGAAAAATTAAAAAGAAGGTGTGATTCCTTTAGTCTTAGACTCAGCAACAATAAAAATAACAATATCCATTTATGCTTATACATATGCACATTAAAAATAGAAAAAATAGTTTTCGAATAATCACACACGGTGAATATAACTCATCATTACGATTCCAACGAGCAAAGGACAAACTGCAAAATTTCATCCGATGTTAATAAACACTCTGGAAAGAAAGCAATTTCACATAAAAAAATCTATTTTTGCCCGTCCATTATTATTGTTGGTCCATGCACAACTCACACACAGTACGACCCAAGCAATTTTTTAAGACCCCGCTCGCCCCACGTGCAAAATACATTATGAATAACTACGCAGAACGTGAGTATGGAGGCGGGAACGATGTAAGCAAAACGTTACAAATTGGTTCAATTTCCGGAATTTCCATACCTTCAAAATACGGGAACCACTCGACATCACGTCTTGTTCCCAAGGAGAAAGCAGCATTGAGGGAAAAAATCATTCCTTATCTTCGCATCCTGTTGTGTGTCTATTATTATACGGACCTACGCGAACTTTTTTGTGAAGGACTCCCCATATATGACCGAAACTGCAAGGAGAAAGACAGAAAGAGCAGAGGGAGATAAAATATATAAACAGATGGAAAATGTGAGGGACTACTATGAACAATCTCGTTCTCCACGCAAAAATAAATAAACGTAATAAACTCAAGTGCAAATCTATGGTGCATGACTGTAGATAGGAGAGAGAGAGAGAGAAACAGCACAAAGAAAATTTATATATTGTTGTTTTTTTAGAACAAAGCGTGTAGCATCACGGTGGTGCTTCACTTTGAAAAAAAAACTTATTTACATAATGGGCAAAAATTTTGGCTGCTCCCTTTCCGCACAAAAATAGATAATTCCATTTTGGTGATGTGCCTTTCGAGTAACTATCTTGTGAACATAATAATAATATTATTATGTATCATAGTCATAAAAAGTACGTTCCCAGATATATTTTATCTTGTATCAGAAGAGTAAGCAAACGTGTGTAGATAGATAGCAGAGAGATGTTCCAGAATGGTTTTAGACACTATTCTGCGAGGCACTCTTCACTTTTTTGAAGCTATTGCTTTCCCCATTGTTTGCACATTAAAGTTAATGCCGTCGCTTGCTTGATATAATATGCGTACTCCATCCCACACTTTACTTTTCCAAAGTGAAAAGTTTAATGTAATTTTGGNTTGATATAATATGCGTACTCCATCCCACACTTTACTTTTCCAAAGTAAAAAGTTTAATGTAATTTTGGAAAGAGGTTTTTGAACTCGGGCAACTGTAACTGAATTATTTCTCTGTGAATCAGAACGCTGTATGTGTCTGGTCGCTCTCGACGCATTTCTGCTCAAAGTTGTGTGTCTGCTTCAAGTCCCGCTTTTTTCAAAGCCCGACACGCAAAAATGGAGAGAGAAAGAGAAAGTCACACGTACCATTATTATCACGAGTAGATAAAATGTAAAAGGCAATCTACAGATGTGTGTTTTGTGTATAGTTTCTGCAGGGATTTTGGAGTTGTTCACGCAAAGTGAAAGAGTAAGAACAAAGATGGGCACAGAGCAGAAAGACTTTTTTCTAATGAATTGCACGAATTTTCTATATGATTTCCTTTTTTCCTCCAAATAAATCTTGTTTTAGGTGATATTGATGATTCCCGTGAAATTGTTTTTGTTAGTAATTGAACTGTGTGAGTGCAGTTGAACTAGTTGTATTTGAAGATATGTACATAATATGTATGTTCCACATTTTAAAATTTTCTCTCTTGAAGCATTATTGCAGTAAAAATTATACTGGGTACAGCACACACAAGAGCTGTATAAGGAATGGGGAAGGAAGTAGCGCTTCCATCCGGAATTCTTTTTGGCAGTGGTGGCGAGTTCAGATTTTAGATTAAATTTTCACTAGAGAAGGAAGAGGGGTAAATGGTATTTTCTCTAATATTCGCCTTTAAAATGCGATGATGATAACTATGAGTCAATGGCCACCACGGCTTCCATACACTTTTTATTGCTCCCATATACAATTTTTGGTGATAACGGGATGGGAGCATGATATAAATCGCATTACCTTTTCAGTATGCTGTGCTGCTGCTAGCTTGATTCTCTCTAGTCTAGCCCAGTTTTTCAAGTAATAGCCATTACTGAAGAGTAGTAGTCGAGTCAATGAATTGAGAGAAAGTTGCTTTAATCTAAATTGGTCCATTAAGCTCGTTGGCACTTGGTGGGGACGAGACAGATTCCTTCATTATTGAAGATTTGTTGTTTTCACGTTCTCCCTCGATCATCCTTTATTTAAAAATGGATGGGACAATTTAAAAGGAAGACTAATACCTACAGAATTTCACTGAATACTGACTAGTTGGTAGCTGAGATAAAGAAAGAGCTGCAAGACTTCCTCTCTCTCTCGTCTGTCAATAGAAATGGGCACGAAAATTTTGTCTTTACAAACAAATGCGATCATCCGAATCTTCAGCGCCATTGTATAGGCAAAGCATTTAAAAAAATGCAAATGGATATTTTATTTAATTCATCAACATTGACATAGCATGCAAATTAAAAATTAAAAATATTTTTGAATCATTCATTCTTGGAAAGTTCATGTTATTTTTACAGTTTGAATTAATTACGATTTCTCTTTTTTTGCAGTTGTCACATTCGTCCCTCGAAGACTTGTCGGAAGGGAGCCTGAAGGGCCTGTCAAAAAGCTTGGAGAGCTTGGCAATTGTTTCCGGCAGGCTGAAATATATCCCACAATCAACGTTATCAACTTTGAAAAGGCTTAAAGTTCTTGATTTTGAAGGGAACCAAATTCAGGAGCTTGGAAAATATAGCTTTCATAATATACCATTACACAAGGTTTGTTCCCCATTTTTTCTCAAGTTTTTTTTTTCTTTCATAAAATGAAATACTATTAGACGAAACTAGAACGATAGAGTGTAATGTATGTAAGACACTTTATGCAAAATTCCATTTGTTCAGGCTTAATGATGCAATCACGTTTTGGGCGATAAGGTGGAATTAGAAGATGCCATCAACCTTAATTATTTCCCATTACGTAAACTTTTGATTACGAAATGAAATGCTCCGTAATACTCCTTCGGGACGATAGTGTACTATATACTTTTGGCAAACAAAATCATGAAACTTTTTTGCTCACGGATCATAAATGTCGAATAGAGAGCTACATACTTTTGAGACCAAAGCATGTTTTTTTTACTTTTACAGGTGAACCTCAAGGGCAACCTTCTCGAAAATATATCTGAGTCATGCATTCTGGAACTTGGAAGATACACTGATGGAGATAGATTTGCAGGTCAGCATCATATTTTTTTATCTCAGCTTTCTCTCTATTCAGATGCTATGTATGAAAATCTACAAGTTTATGAGCTAGCCGTTTACATATTTGCATAAGAATGTGTGTGCAGCAGTAGTATAAGAAGAACTCTGATTTTGCTTGTAGGAAAACAAGCTGCAAGAATTTCCATACGCGCCACTTAAACGTCTGAGAGAGCTAACAAGCCTGAATCTGGCTTGGAATGAAATCAGCGATTTGAACGTGCTTTCATCAGCAACCTCATCTGCATCATTATTATTGTCGCCATTAACCAGCGCATCACGCTCAAGAGTTGGAGAAACGGCCTCCTCCTCAGTGTCTGCGGCTGCATTGGCTGGCTCCCAATCTTCGTCGTCATCTGAAGGGACTTATGGAGTGATTAGATATGGAACTTCATCATCTTCAACTTTAGGAAGCTCATCGTCCCTGCTTTATCCGTCTCTGTCAAGTGGCCCTGGTTCCAGCGGCAGTGTCACGAACAGCCTCTCTCATAATAATAATCATAACAGTCAACCAAATTTGGTGTGGCCGATGCTCAAGTACTTAAATCTGAATTCGAATTACCTCCGAAAGCTAGATAGGGACACATTTGCAGCGATGGGCAACTTGCGAACATTATCAATCCACTTGAACTCAATCGAAATGGTCGATGAAGAGGCATTCGCCTCGCTGACACAACTCAAGAGTATTGATCTGTCTCACAACAAAATCATCCACCTTTCCTCAGCAACGTTCCAAAACAACAGTCGTCTCACTTCAATCGACTTGAGCAACAACCACCTTCACTCGATTGAAGGCTTGTTTAACGACCTGCCTGAGCTCACGGAGCTGTTCCTCAACGGAAATAATATTCTGCAGTTGACGGGCTTGGTGTTTCTCAACTCGCAGAATATTGGCATCCTTCATCTTCAGGGCAATGCGTTGCGTCTCGTCGAAAGCGGAGTTTTTGCTCCGCTACGAAACCTAACGGAAGTCAGGCTCAGTGACAATTTCCTCACAAACTTACCTCAAGACTTGTTCCTCCATAATGAGCCACTCAGCTCCGTCAGTCTGAATGGGAACTTACTCACCAAAATTGTCCCAGGAACTTTTGAGAACTGCAAAGGGATTCGGGAGTTGCGACTGCAAAATAATAAGATTGTCACGATTGAGCCCGGTGTCGTGGACAACCTTGGCTACTTGGAGGAGTTGCAGTTGGAATCTAACCGGTTGACTCGGATTCAAGGGCTCAACTTTCTCAAACGTTTGAGGCACGTTACCTTATCCAGGAATAACATTGAAAGGTTATCGCCTGAGATGATACCCGGTGCGGAAATGTCTTCCCTTTCTTTGGGGAATAATAGGATCAAGACAATAGAAAATGGTTCGTTAATGCGACTTTAAGGCAGTTTTAAATGCAATTTCTTGTTTTTGTATTTTCATTTAATGTTTATTGCATTTATGCTAATTTTTCAGGATGCTTTCAAAATCAAACAACTTTGAGGATCCTTTTTCTTGCAAACAACCAACTCACAAAACTCACTCCTGACATGTTTTTTGGTAAGACTTGCATTCTTTTGCATTCTTTTAAACATTTTCTTTTCAGGATATTGGAGAAAGTTACACAAGCCCAAATTCTTTACAAAATTGGTTTTATTTTCCTTCAGGTCTCCGAGCCCTGGAAAGACTGTACTTACAAAAGAATAATATTTCGTACATTGGCGAACTGCACACAAAAGCGCTGCAATATATTGACCTTAGTTTTAACCAGTTGAAATCTGTGGGATCAGCCTTCAGCCAATTGGCATTCATACAAGAAATCATCCTAAGGAACAATGAACTCACCGAGCTTGACCCAAGTTTCGCCAACTTGAGAAGTCTGCGCGTTCTCGACCTCAGCTACAACAACCTCCATTCGATCGGCGTGGTGCCGCAGCTGGAAATCCTCAAGATACGCTGTAATAACCTCGAGGACTTTTACGTCCTGACGGGAAAGGACGTTGGCGAAGCGCACGCTTCAATGATGCTCCACGGCGGCATCCTCCTTCCAGGAGCGGTTGGGGGAAATGTGCAAATTGCACTCAAGGAATTAGACCTAAGTCAAAATCAGTTGACAGCGTCAACCCTTCGACAGATTGAAATGCGACGGTTGGAAGTGCTGCAAATTTCAGGGAATAACTTGACAGACCTTGACGAGAAAACGTTTGCCGGATTTCCTGCGCTAAACTTTCTTGCAGCGGAGAAATCTCGGATTGCCGCTCTTCCAACCCACATCTTCCTGAAGAACCCTAATCTCTCTGTGATACGATTGAGTGACAATTTCCTCACTCACATCCCAGACTTTGTCTTCAATCCGAGTCAATCCGCTGGAGGGGAGCCCACGACAAGTGGCGGTGGGAGCATTACAAGCAGCAGCGGTAGTAGCTCCTCGCCCACCACCAAGTCACATTTACCCCTGAAGGAACTCCATCTGAAAAATAATCGATTATCAAGCTTTCCATACAAGGCGCTTAGCGAATGTGCATTGCTGGAAGTGCTAACGCTGTCTGGAAATCGTATTAACACTTTGGACTTGAATCGTATTGCTTTACCCCGTCTTAAGCAGTTTGACATGTCGAATAATGTTCTGAGCAAAATCTCTGGTGCATCTCTGGCGAGATCAATGCCTCTTTTGGAAGTGGCAGACTTTGGAGAAAATAACATTTCAAAGATATCACCGGAATTTGTCAAGAACATGTCATTATCACAGGTAAATAGTACATGTACATAACTACCTATACATATTTATGTTTAGGGTGGAAACTTTCCACAGCTTTGCCTTTGAAAATATTCTGGGAAATGCGTCATAAAATGCTTTAAATTATTTTTGTAGGTAAACTTTGGTGGAAATAAAATGCAAAAAGTTGCATTCGCCTTCTCGGAACAATTTATCACTACCCGCTTTCTCCTCAACATGAGTGGAAATCCCTTGCTCAATTTTTTCACTGAGAATCATCCAAGTAAAAACTTTTCCGTGATGGACCTCTACTTGAGCGACACAAATGTCAGTTTTCTCACGAGCGAGCAATTCAAAATATACCCAAAGTTGCAGAGACTTGTCATCCGACGAAATCCTATCAGCAGTATCCCTCCCAATGCTTTTGCCAGTCTGACCGGGCTTTCACTTCTGGAGCTGATTGAGAACGATATTGAAGACTTGAAGGACGACTCTTTCAAAGGTATCGTGTAGTTTGATTAGTACTTTTGTGGCAATTTTGTAACTGATGAAAGAAGTTAACTAGTTTTAAAGAAACTAAATAGGTTTTTAATCAGCACACATTTTTTCTTCTATTTCATAGGATTATTCAATCTGAAGTCACTCAATCTCTCTCATAACCGCATAAAGACTCTCACATCCTTTCATCCCGATTTGGCTGGTTTGCAGGTAAGATTGATTTTCTTCAATATATTTTGTGTTTTGCTATTCAATAGATAAATACAAGGCTCTGATTGGATACTGGATACTATAAGTTTTTATACACGTTGTTGGCTCAAAATAATTTGTTTTCCAATCAGGTTTGCGGAAGGAAATCTTAAAAAATATAACAAAATGAAATGCTACTCACTCCTCAGTTTGTATTCGAGGCCAGGTCATACATATACTGATACGAGTCAGTGTGTGGCTTTTGCCTATTAGATTTCAGAATCCCTCCATCCCCCCTTCCTTTTGAAAGCCATCGTGATTGTGATCACTAACGATCTGTAGTAGTACGAATAATGTGTGTGTAGTTCGTCTTTATTTGCTCTACTTGTAGAAAATGGTGCAATGTAGGTTCTCCTTCAGAGTATTATCCAGGGAACATTATACTTTCTCCCTGAGGTCACTTTCTCTGAAGAAAAAAAAATCCAATGTATCGACATCATGTTACAGACACTGACTGAGAAAGTGGAGGGAATAAATAAGAGAAATTTACTTTCACTGTGAGCCTCTACGACGTAGGGACAGGACAAGTGATACACCGCAGAGAGAGGAGAGAGAGAAAAAAAGACGCCGCACCACTGCCCTAATAATTGCATGAAATGTAGTTTCTCTACAGCATTAAGATCTCTCTTTCTCCAGTCACCAGATAAAAAGAGAAAGTTTGAGGAACAAAGTAAGAAGAGTGTATCACGAGGAAGAGAAAAGAGAGAAGATTTATTAGTTTTTGTCTATCGCTCCTTATGAGCCTCCTTAGTTCGTGTTTGACATAAGAAAAAAATTACTGCTTGCCGCACCGTATCGCCTCTATTTTTTGTTCATTTTTTCTCATTGTCAATCGAAGCTGTCTTTGATAGTGCGGCTTAGTGCAAACACTGAAAGAGAGAGAGAGGAGCAGTAAGTACTTAGAGGAGAATTTCCTCGGAAGCCATACGAGAACACACGTATGTAGCTCAAAAAAAGAGGCTCTGGGAATGCTTTGAGGAGTGGTGGTGTGGTGTGCCATGTGCCTACGTTTTACAACTTTCTCAGCATAATGTAGAGACGCAGCAGTCTTCAAATTCCAACAAAGTTCTCATTCGAATTAGCACATTTTTTTTACCACAGACCCATATATGTACATATACTATTGATCATTCTACTTTCCGAACAATGACAATGAAGCAGCAGCAGCAGCATCCTTTTAAATGTATCCTGGTAAATGTGATAACTTTTGTTGAATTTTTTGTCTAGGACTTGGACGTTTCGAATAACCAGTTAACGAGACTTATGCCACAGGTAAAAATACTATGACATAAGCGCATTTTAGCATTTGCGTCAATGCTTTGAATTTGAATGGAGGTGTATGTATGTACGTCTCGGAATTTGTAATCATGTCTATACTTCTTTTGTGACAAGGTTTTTGCCAACCTCGTCTCACTTGTGACGCTCCGACTCCACGGGAACTGGCTAACAGGACTTCCGGCGGATCTATTTGCCCCACTTGCCCGGATTAGCGTGATTTTTCTCAATCATAATTTCATTGAGACAGTTCCTGCAACGGTCCTGCGACATTTAGAAACCAGAATATCGGCTCTGCGTTTAGAAGGTTAGTACATAAATCTTACTTCAATTTAGCCTAGAATTTCGTGCCTCAAGTTTTCTCCTATTCTAAAACTCATCAAATGCTTTTTGTCTCATACCTTTGCATGAATTAAAAATGTAGCATTGTATCCACGTTCCCTTAATTGCTCATGTGGAAATTAGAACATGATCGGGAAAAAATCGCGATTGTGATTGTGACGTTGCGAATCACTCGAGGATGTGATGGTTGTGATGTGAGGATATACTGTTAAAAGCCCAACTATACCTATACTTTTTTCCATTTTATCTTAAACCTTTTGTGTCTTAACTCGAGCGAGAGGAAAGGGTGAGATTTTGATGTGGAAAAGCTCACAGTCGGAATGTCGGTCGGATTTTTTGGTACCACTTTTTATTGCTATGTGAGGCTATAATTTGATGTTTTATGTGATTTCTCAGTGCCACTTGAAGTACGTGCTAGTTACTCTAACTAGGCCTTGTTTTATAAACGGGCAATGAGTTTGTGATGATGATGCTATCTTGAGAAACAAATGTATCTACTACACACCACCACCACAGCCACTTGTACTCTCTCCCAAAGATGGTATACATTGATCTAGATATTTCGCTGAAGAATAGGCCAGCAGCAGCATTGAAAGCTGCAGAGAATTTTGATTTCGTCCATAAAGTGTGGCGGAAGAAGAGTGTAATTCCACTTTGCATTACCCATAAGGGACTCTTTCCAACTCTTTTTCTCCGATCTTTTTGACCATGAGATGGGATAAGATTACTGCTCCAATTCGAGATTAAATTTTTTTGTTTGTTGTTAGACTCACTCCCATTTTTGGTTTCCTATACATACAAACATACATATGTATGTGTGTGTATTTTGTGTAGTCGTTGGGGAGGATGGTCGGTGATTTTGCTGATTTTCATCATTTTGACAATTTGCGGTTTGGCCTTTCTGCATCAAAGCACAAAGTTTTGGTGGGGTGAATTGTGAATCCCTTTTGCTTTTGACCATAATTATGTTAATAATTTTAATTTGAGTTCAAAGTTTTTCACTACAAGTTTGGAGCACAAAAGCTCATTTATTTTTCAAAGTAATGTATTTTTGGACTATTTAGGCTTTTCCTTTTTAGTTGAGTAATGGCAAGAAAAATAGATATCTCTGTCATCATACAGGCAATTAAATTATTATTTCATGAAGTTACAATTTGGATTCAGCATGGATAGCAACAACTGGATCTTCACTCTCATTTGAAATGTTGATGTTAGCTCTGCCATCGGATCCAACAGTGATTACGGTTCCGGTACACCGACCGTTTTCTATATTTCCTGAGATCACGTCGCAGTATTGTCCCGCTGAGAGGCAGGTTTGCAGGTTCTCATTGAGAGGACGGTTGTCACCGTTGATGGCAATGAAACCCTTTCCTCCTCGGCAGAAGGCAATTTGGTTATTGGCATTATCCCACCAATCATTCAGACCCTCTCCAGCAACGACGTTGCGGAATTTGACCATGTTGTAAATTTGACGCCAACGGTGCTATTTAAAGTATTTGAATTGATAATACATGAAGCAACAAGGGATATATTAGAGAAAGTTTTCTGAAATTGAGTAATCACCTCGCAAATCCAACCGTTATCGCAGGTGAGGTCAGGTTTGATAACAACTGGAAGTGTGTTTCCATTCGAGTTTGGAGGTCCAACCTACCACACACCAAATTATCATCATTTTAAATTAAAACCATCTCATTTGATATTTAAAAGTAAACTGATAGCGTCTCTGTTTTTACCCAGTCATTTCTATCGACTCCACCTTCCATTCAAAAATGATTGTCATTGATCTCCTTTGTTGTGTGCCAGCGTGGCATAAATACTCAGAGAAAATACTTTTTACTCGTCCATTATTGTGTCTATGTACCTGTGACTCTCCCATTCAAAAAGTATTCGCTTCCCCTGATAGGCTCAGAGTCGGACTCAATAACCTCCTGGAAAATGAAAGGTCTGGTTCCGGCAGGGAAACCGTGCTCGGTAGGGAGATTATTTAGTTTATCCTGTGACTCTCCCATTCAAAAAGTATTCGCTTCCTCGGATAGGCTCAGAGTCGGACTCAATAACCTCCTGGAAAATGAAAGGTCTGGTTCCAGCAGGGAAACCGTGCTCGGTAGGGAGATTATTTAGTTTATCCAGAATTGCTTTCATTTCCAGGGGCCACATCTACGCACACATGCGAAAAAGGAATATATGTATTTACATCAGCCATTCATTTTTCATATGAAATCTTTGAAAATAATAAAATGATCAAGTGCACGTACATGCTTGCTAGCATCGATTCTGAAACCTGCAACTCCGTATCCGATAAGAGTATTCAAGAACTCTGCAATGTGGTTCTGAACGTAAGATTGAGACTGATCAAGGTCTGTGAGACTAAAGAGACGAAATATATAATTAGCTTTCATTGATAAAGTAAGTATGGAAAAAACAAGATGGGAACTATAATTTACCTCGTAAGCCTACAGTTTCGAACTTGGTTGGCGTCATTGTAGTCTTCAATGGAGCCGGAGCTAGAGGAGCATTTACTGCGAGGGTTAAAATCTTGGGCGGAATACTCTGGATACTGGAGATTTCCTCCATTGTAGTTGCTTCCTCCCGTGCCTTGGCCACTGCGCTCGCTTCCGGTCATGTGGTTGATAACGGCATCGACGTAAATCCTTACGCCAGCAGCGTTGCAACGACTCACCATTGAAGCGAATTCTTGCGCTGTTCCTGACCTTGTAGTTAAAACTCTGTAACTAACTGGCTGGTACCTTTCATACCTACAAAATTAGTATAAAATCCGAAATCATAAGTACTGCTGGTTCCACAGGAAGGAACATTTATAAAATATTTTGTATTTACCAAGGACGGAAAGGATCGTTAATGACAGCATTTTCATTGGGCGGGGAAACCTGGGGAAAAAATTGTCACCAGTTAAAATTTACATCTTCAAATTTCTACATTTACAAATGAAATTCTGGAAGAAGTTAGAGTTTAAATTATAGTTTTTACCTGAACACCTCCAAACCCGTAAGGGCCCAAAAACCGTTCACATTCTTCTGCAATATCGTTCCATCTCCACTCAAACAAATGCACCAGAGTATTACGACCAGCAGCAAAGTTTGGGTCCCATTGGGCAGCTGAAAGCCCAATCAAGGCAAAAGCCAGAGCTAATTTGAAAACCATTTTTTTAAAGAAAAATTACTTTACAGACTTGATCGTGTCTGTGTCTGAGCCAGACTGAATGAATTTTGGGCTCATCAGCATAAACTCTTT
>JAHZMY010001715.1:0-12525 GCA_027743915.1 Seira sanloemensis | reverse complement strand
ATCGTAGTAATCAAAGTAATATAAGTAATTCCTATGCATCCAATAATTCATCAGCGTCAAGTTCAGCATATTCTGATCAGCGAAATGCACCCTCGAACCTTAACAAGCCCAAAAATGCCAAGGACATCTCCAATGCGATGGATCCCTCCGACTGGCCTAAAACTTTGCAGTAAGTCTTTAGGAGTTATTCAGATCGATATTTTACTTTTTGTTGCTTTGCAAACTTAATTCTAATGGTCTATTTTTTGTTTGATTGTAGGGAGTATGTTTTCCGGTGTTATGAGTTGTGTTCGTCTAGTGTCGACAAGGACCGTGTGGACATTATTTTGCGTGGAAAAGTCACTCGTGCCGCCCAAGATGGAGTCCTGCAAACTAAAGATTGGTCGAAAGAACCTCTTCCTGAGTAAGATGAATATATTTTATTATGAGGCTTGCCTATTTACTTGTAGTTTTTCCCGGTGAAAATAAAAGTGAAAAATAAAAACCAAAATGATCATCTGTTTTAGGATTTCTGTGGGATCAAATCAAGATGTTGCCATTTGCTGCGATCGGGCCGATCAAAGGTAAAATATCGGGTAAGCCAATAAAAACTGACGAATTTGTGGCCGGTCGGGGAGGTGGTAACAGTCTTCGTGGTGGTCGTGGTGGTGGAGTGCTTGGAGGGAATAAGCAGCAGCAGCAGCAAAAAGGGCGAAATAACAATAAGTGGGGTGCGTCGAAGGGTAGGGGTGCAGGTGGGAGAAACGTTTTCAGGTCTAATACCAAGTCAACTTCACCACCACGTTCGCGTTCCAGATCTTCGGATTCCAGCAGCTCTTCCTCTTCGTCTGAATATTCGCACTCGAAGAAGGCCAACAAGCGAAGGAGGAGGTAGAAAAGCTATCTTTAATTTTAATGGTTAGTTTGTGTCATTGAATTATATGGTACANCTCGAAGAAGGCCAACAAGCGAAGGAGAAGGTAGAAAAGCTATCTTTAATTCTAATGGTTAGTTTGTTTCATTGAATTATATGGCACATGCCTTTAATGTATTAATTTAATGTTACAGATCAAGTTCAGATGACGGCTCCAGAAAGTTTTCTCCGAAGCAGAGCAAGTCCAGCAGTAGCAGCAGTAAGAAGAAGAATCGCCGCTTGAAAAATAACAAAAGTGGAAAGATGTAAGGTCACAAATGTGTAATTAATATGCTACTTGTTTTAGTTTTGGAAGTTTTGTTTCAATGTATGTATATTTATATCTTATCGTCTTTTGAATTACAGGGACAAGAAGAGTAATAAAGAGGTAGATTCGTGTAGAAAGGGTCCATTTGTACAGCGAGCACGGATTAATGCAACTAGACGAGGATTGTAGAACAACTGCGAAAATGAACGCCAGAGCCGCGAGATTTGCTAAAGAAAGTAAGTAAACTTCACAATGAAGATAATAAAATGATGTGCCTCCAATTCAGGGTCAAAAGGTATTAACGCAATTATGCTTCTTTCAATAGATAAGCCTTCATCGGGAGTTAATAAAGGCAGAATTGCGCGTCCCACCATGAGAAGTCGTCTGGGAGGCTTTGCGGGTCGATCGGAAAATGCAAATTCCAACGGCGCGTTGTGGACATTGGATACAACATGGCAGCAACAGTTATGAAGATAGTGACTGGTCAGGCACCATTGTGATTGGTACGAGTAACGAGCTCGAGAAACGTTATCTGCGATTAACTACAGTAAGTTGTAATTCCTTATCTACGTAATCTATGTTCATAGGAATTTTGTAGTATATAGGTTTTTCTATGATTAATCATTTTCATTTTGTCTCCCTTATAGGCTCCTGATCCATCAACTATAAGACCAGAAAGCGTTCTGAAAGAAAGCCTAGAGCTCGTCAAGCGGAGCTTGGTAAGTATATTTAATAATTTGATGGACTTTAAGAAGGCTTTAAAATATATTCTACAAAGTCTTTTTGTCTCTTGCAGATCTGGGCGATGTAATGTCCAAGTTGACAGAACGTGTCAAGAAAGATGTCTGTGTCGCCCATGCTCTCGAGCTACAAGCCGCCTGGGCATTAAAAAATTACGCAAAGTTTTTTCAAGTTGCATGCCCATGCCCCCAAAATGGCTGGCTATCTCATAGATTGGTTTGCGAATCGTGAACGCAAACATGCTCTCAAATCCATCTTAAAAGCGTAAGACAAAAAGCGGTTGATTTCATGAACCCAAACAGTATCAACTGCATATACATTTCCTATTACAATCTTGAAGTGAATTAATGATCTCATGTTTTCAGGTTCTTTTGAATGCTTTAACTTTCATGATGCTATAAAATATATATTGCGCATTAATGTGATTCACATGCACTAATCTGATTTTTCTAGGCAATTGTAAACTAAATGAGTTTGTGTTTATGTACAGTTACCGCCCGAGTGTTCCAACATCATTCGTTAAGGAACAGCTAGCCTTACCATTAGATTCCGATTGGACGGATTTTCTCAGCTCTGCTAATTTGGAAAATACGATTATTTATATGGACTCCCCAATAAATTCGAAAATCAATGCTAAGGACTCATTCCCCCTTGTTATGTCCGCCGTTTCATAGTAATACTCTTGACAGAAAAAAGTATTGTGTATAGCCCGCCCAGTACCAGTCTTTCCAATGCATCACCATCTCATCTCTAATAAGCAAGGCCTTTACATCAATCACCATCACTATTACCACCAGAGGTTTCGTGAGCGTTTTCCTGTCTCCTTTATTGGGAAGATCTTCGTTGTCACCGTTAGCTGGTCCTCGAGCTGGGAAAACTTCAGGATGGAATCGTATGGATGGAGCAGTTGGGATGGATGGATGGATGGATGCGTTGCAAAGGTTGAGATTGAGATGACGAGATTGGTGTTTGTTCGATACCCCACACATTTCACGACGCTTTCGCTAATACTCTTTGTGTGTACATAGAATAATAATTTATTGTTTTAACTTCCTTGCTGGCATTTGAATATGAAGGAAACGGCTATTCTAGTGGATTGGATGAGTGAAATGACGAAAATATTCATAAGTCTTGATGAAATAATGGATATTCATGTTCATTGTAAAAATATACAGATTCATTTTTTTGTGAAACAAATAAACGTTTTTCGTAATCAGAAAAAATAGTTTGGTTTTGTTGTCAGTTTTATTTAATACATTTTTGAAAACACTGAAAGCAAGCCAATTATGATAACTGGAATTCTAGTACATAGCTAAAAAACAAATTCAAAACAGTTTTGACAAATAGCCCATTCGAAAACAGCTATATTACAGCAGGAGGAGGAGCGCGTGCATTCACAAATGCAAACAAGTAGAAAACGTGGACAAGAACTTACATTTTAGGAGCATGTTTTATGAAGCTGCGTAAATACGTGTGTGTATCTCAAAATGTCAATTATAGCCAGTGTTGCCTAACTTAATAAAATGCAAACCATGTAAAAAATACCCCGAACCACATTAGTAATAAGCCTAACATAATAACCGTGTTATAAAAAGTAGCACATAGCACTTGATTAAAATCATCATTGGCGTAGCTTTTACAATAACTTTTACATGTATACACATCACCCCTCGCTAAAGTGATTGACCATACATAAAGTATCTAAAAATAATTAAGTTGCATTGCATTGAAGAATAGAACCTGTCTGAGAACATTATTCATGGACGTACATTTCTTTTACCACAAAGTCGTCAGTACAAACATTATCCCTATAATATGCATAATATTTTAAGTACAAGAAAATTAAGTGCTTCTTTATAAATTATTATTATTCCCCAATCTCTGCAAATCATAAATGCGTTAATATCTAAGAGATTTCAGGAGTAAGTACTACAGTTACTCTTATGGTCACATCGGCTGTGAGTGGAGTCTCAGAAGCACAGATAGTTCTACCGCAGGCGAGATCTCAAGATGACGTTGTTACGACAGGAGGAGTCTCAGAATCAGGAGCCTCGTCCGCGGTACCGCCCGGTGCTCGAACAACTGTTGTAGCTGACGTCGACGACGATGCCGCTGCTGCTGGAGCTGAATTTGTCGTAGATGCTTCAGCCGACGAATCTAAAATAAGAAATCAATTTGATTTTATTAGGAACTGCATGGGGAATGCTAAGAACTGAGTGAACTTAACTCCGTAAAGTACTTACTTAGGGAATTTACAACTGTCGTGGTTGTAACAGTGGTCACGCTCCTAATCTGGTTGGTGACGCTGACAGGAGACATTAGCGACCCACCGTCAATCAGCCTCTCCTCCACAACTCTGAATGCATCAGAAATATACATTTTTTAAAATATAAATCACAGAGGCATAGTAGTTTACAATGAAAATGCACTCACGTTGAAGAATTCCCGTTTCCATTCGTCGTTGTAATGCTCCCATTAACGCTAACCGTGTGGTCACGAACAGAGTCGATCGTTATGTCGGCCGTTTCAGAGCTCAAGTCGTCCATGCTGATATCTCTCTGATTAGATTCCCGGTCATTGTTTAAACCGTCGACGTGGTTTGCATTGTTTGCGGCACCAGATTCATTTTCCGTGGCGTCCTGCTGCTGAGGTCCAACCACACTACATTTTGGTTTGGAAAGTAAAGCTGCTTTCGTGGAGACGCTAATCCGCTGCAATTGACTCGAGCTGATTTGGTAGAAAGCCTCGCCATTATCATTGAAAGTAAAGCTAGATATGCCGGCAATATCTTCTCGTTTAAGGCACTGACTAAAGACAATCTGCTTGCGGAGATCCGGAACCGTGATTATGAAAACGTCGCCTTGATTTGTAAGACAAGAGAGACATTTCTCGTGGTACGCTTCATCGGCGGTGGACACAAAGTTTTGAATTGCAATTTTTCTTGTTCGTGATCCTTCTTGGGCAGTAAGTTTCAACTTTCCAAAAGGTCTTAAAGCTGGTAGCGTAAAAATCTTTAGTTGTTCCTCGCTCGCAATAATAACTTTGTGTGGTCCGAGATGGTCATGCTGAGGAGAAAATCCGTCCACGACTCCGGAATTGCAATCTAAAATTATTACGGATAATACTGGTGCTCTGTGTTTCAGCTGGATTTCTTTCGCTATCTGACAGGTGACCTCTTCCTTGTTTCGCCTTTCTCCTCCTGGAACTCCAACTGTGAAGACGTAAACCGTGCCTGCATTCGTACCAGCCCAAAGAGTTGGAGTTGTGGTTTGCACTATTATTAAAATTATAAACAAGAAAGTTAGAAAAACATTTACAATTTTCATTTCCGTTCAAATAAAATACTTTTTTCTTACAGCTAACGATGTATGTTTTCCCAAAAGTGACAGATCGCACCATTGACGACATGGCATCATCCACTCCTCTCGCTTCAATTGCTCTCTCAATCGATTTCGAAGGCGGCTCTCCACCCGGGCTCTGTATGGTGGACATTGAGGGACTTTTGATGGGGCTGCTGCCACTTGGTGCTCGCTGCGATCTTCCTTTTCGTAGTCTCCGGAATGATTCTCTTAAAGATTTCTTTATCGATTTTCGTCGCGATATTGGAGTGTCACCAGCAGCCATTACATCTAGAAATTGGATATTCACGTTAGCCAAGAATTGATTTTTGACAGGTTTATACAGTCCACAGGTTAGTAATAGGTCAAGTTTGGGAAGACTAACCGTTTGGATTCAACGTTGATTTCACCATTACAACTTTTTTGCGGAAAAAGTCAAACAAGAGAACGCCATGTGCTGTGCCAACCGCAGTTACACCGTAGGTGGCTTCAAGAGCCAAGGCAGTCACCGCCGCTGGGGGCTTGATTTGAAGCAAGGCGCTGACGGTGAATGTGTCTTCGCCATCACGATGTCCAATGTTAGGATTATTCTTCGGCTTGTAATCTAACGGATCATGACCCTTCCAAACAAATCCGTCTTTGTCGGCTACCATGTTGCAAGAAATTACCTGGAAATGAGAAAATTGGCGATGATATTATTTTTGCTAGACCAAAATTTGCGAATCTGCGATTGAAAGTACAGGGTAAATGTAGCTTACACTTAATTTGGATGGCTCTTCAGGCAGAATCCCTTGTTTCACGGAACTAACTACAACAAGTTGCCCAGCAGTACCTCCTATAACAAGGACTCCAGACTTTCCACAAAAGTGCACTTTCTTTACGGCTAATCTAGGATCATCAGAGTAGGGATCAAATGTGCCAACTTTTCTAAACGGAGGCCACTCGTCTTCATCGTCTTCTCTGGCGTTGCTGGTGTCCAATGAAGAGTCTGGTAACTCATCGCTGGAGTTGAAAAGGATGGAGGAAGAAAATTTGGTCATGAGGGACAAACAATTGCCGGTCGCATCCCAAAAGCGGACTGATCCATCTTCATGTCCAGTAATTAAAAGAGCCTTTCCTGAACCGTCTTTCCCTTTCTTCGACGTAACCTTGTCACTACTCTTTTGAACCCGTCCTCCTTTGATGGGCCAAGGGTTTTTGGAAAATTCACCTGGAAGTCCTATACTCTTCAATGCTGTAAAAACTTGGTCCGAGACATTGTCCAGATGATGAAAGCACGTTACGGCGGATGGATGGATTGCGTTAAGATAAGGATGTGGGTAAATCAAAGGCCAATTTTCAGTTTTCAAGTCAATTGCGATCAACTCCTCTTCCGCTAGGATGATGAGAGCAGCCGGTTGTCCATCATCGACCGATCTATCTTCGGTGAAAGTTGGAATCAGCATAAAGTCGATGACTTTTGACGTCAAGTCAAAGGTTACATGAGGAGAGTCTGATTTTCCTGCAAAGAAAAATACATTTTTAGAAAAAAGTAACCAAAAATATACTTAACTAATTATGAAGTGGCTAGAATACTTAGGTATTCAATCTACCTTCGGCTTTGACAGTAACGGTAAAATGATCACCGTAATCACGTCTAGGCATCCCTCCACTAAAGGCACATAAAGTTTCCCCCTCGTCATCATTCCAAAATCTAAGCTTTCCAATCTTCTTGCAAGGAAATGGTCCGTACGGCGTTGTTGCGTCCTTCTTGGGCTTTTGGCCAGATTCGATATCCCAAACAATGTAAGACCCATCATTGTGCGCCGTGGCAAACATTTTCTTTTCATTTTCGTCGGGATCAACAAACCAGCACATATCTTCGAGTTGTTGGGAAGCCAAAAAATTCTAAAATTAAGAAGATCATATCGATTTGTTAAGACTTAAAAGTCCATTTATTTTAAAACAACTTTCTTCATCGTACTGCACTTACGCGTATGTTCTTTTGCTCCTTGATGTCCCACAGGACGACAAGACCACGTTCATATCCAATCAGGAGTTGAGATTCATTGGGGACCTCCAGAATGCATTCTACTGCCCCAGGATTCACCTTATAGTTTTCAGGTCCGCTACAACAATTAATTCCAAGTCCGCTAATTAAATATTGCGCACGTAAAGCGAGTTTAAATTGAACAGAATGGTATACTTACTTTTGTAATACCACATCGAGATATATGATTTTATCCGTAATTTCAAATCTTGAAATATCCAACATGTAAATGTTACCGCCTTCTGTACCGACATAAGCAATTTTTCCATCGTCTTTTACAACAATCGTTGAAATCCTTTTCAGCCTATTAATCAATAACAATTTGATTACATTACGTTATCTTTTAAAAAGATGTATTAGAATGTTATTCACGTTTTCCATCGGCTAGCGATACTTACTTTCCTTCCAATGAAAGTGGTTTTACCAACTGTAAATTTGAGTTTTGAAACTTCCACAGATGTAAGGAGTTATCATCGCAAAGGGTAATAACTCGATTCTGCAAATAAAACCGAGGTAGAATTGAACTCCAAAACACTACAATTAACATTCATAAAAGCCACTTTTAAATACGAACAAGTTTCAAACTCACCGATTTTGGCACAAAGCATATTTTCGTCACACAAGTTTCTTCTGGCTGCGGATGCTGTCCATTATATTCGACGCCAGGTTGTCCTATACGAAACAAGTTTCAAACTCACCGATTTTGGCACAAAGCATATTTTCGTCACACAAGTTTCTTCTGGCTGCGGATGCTGTCCATTATATTCGACGCCAGGTTGTCCCACTCTACATAAAACGTTGTAATCATGTCAAAGTCATCGAAAAATCAAAATACCTACTTTAGAGAATGCTAAAGTGCATAACCCTTACATTACAAGAGCTCCAGTTTTGTTTGCAACAGCCAAAAGTCCCAAGGTTGGGTCGTATGCTAGCGCCGTTGGCTTCGAAGGGAATCCATGTGTCACCGTCTGTGAATTAAATGAATTGTCTCCAGTTTTGTTTGCAACAGCCAAAAGTCCCAAGGTTGGGTCGTATGCTAGCGCCGTTGGCTTCGAAGGGAATCCATGTGTCACCGTCTGGGAATTAAATGAATTGAGTCAGTTAATTAATTAGGTTCTAAAAGTTTTTGGGATTTAACAAGCTACACTCATTCAATTTTTTAAAACTTTATCAAACCTTCGAAAAGCCAAAAAGCTCTTTTTGCACTTTCACCCTCTCCGCAGATATGTGTGTGCCTTTTCCTCGAATGAACTTCAGCATGGCGGCAGGATCTTCTAGTGCCCCACTGGACGCTGGTAACGATAATTCAGTATAATCTGGTATGTTGGCAGCGATTTTTGTACACAAGGTCCAAGAGACATACGTGAAAGAAGATTCACGGCACTTTTTGCACAAGGTTACAAAAAAGGCGACGCGGATCGACGATTCCGCTTTTCAAAAATTTGGTCTAACTTGAGACAACTTTAACTTTAAATGCATTAATTACAGTACAACAATTCAGAATATAAAAAATTTATAAAAAAGTACAAAACGCCGTAAGACCAAAAAAAAGAGGTTTTATACTCGACTTTCACAATCCTTCCCCCAACTTTAGGAATATTGAATATGTTTCATTCATATCATTCATGTATAAAATTGAGGTAAACACCTCAGCTCGGTTATCGATTAAACATGACCAAATGGCATGGCTAAGAAAAAATATCGTAATATCGTTGCACAGAATATCCTAATGTTATCTTTCTGCTGTATCTCTATTAAGTTCTGTACAGAAAAGAAGTAAGGAAAGTACATAAAGTTATGTGTGCAATTGACATTAGGCATTAAGTTTTATTATTTATAATTTAAAATAAATTTCTTACCCTTCCTCCAGCTCATTTATCCTTGCTTGTGCCTTTCCTAAAGCACATAAAGTTATGTGTGCAATTGACATTAGGCATTAAGTTTTATTATTTATAATTTAAAATAAATTTCTTACCCTTCCTCCAGCTCATTTATCCTCGCTTGTGTCTTTCCCGTCTCCCAATTCTCATCATTCTCATCTACCTCCAATCACCATCCTCAATTGTTTATATATTTTTACTACATATTCATCTTCATCACAACTCAATTATTATTGTCACTGTCACTTGCCTCCTTTCAGCTCTTTATTCTTACGCCTATGTTTTCATTACGTCTTGCCCATTGGTACAAAACTTCTTCAGATGCAATTATTCCCAAGATAGTAAAAACTTGTAACAACAATAATAATATGTCGAGAGAGGATTATACTCTTAATTTTTTTTTACGCCTATGTTTTTATTAGGTCTTGCCCATTGGTACAAAACTTCTTCAGATGCAATTATTCCCAAGATAGTAAAAACTTGTAACAACAATAATAATATGTCGAGAGAGGATTATACCCTTAATTTTTTTTGGACAGCTACTATTACTATTACTACATTTTACATTATGTTGCTCCTTTTGCGAAGAAAAAAGTGAATGCCAAAAAAAAATCATCCCCTCTTGTTATTCAACCAAAATTGAATGCATTTTAATAATAATAAAAAAAGTACATGCATATCAAAACCACAAAAATATCACAAGAAAACTCAATTCTTGCTCATGTTAAAAACATTACTAAATTGCATGGATTTGTCTCCTTTTTCTTGTGTGTAGTTTTCACACTTTTTTTTCATTCTCTCCCTTTTGCCTTCACATTATTATCCACATCTAGTCCATAGTCAATGCACAAATCTACCTACATACCTGTTCTAAAAGTTGATGAGCTCACGCTCAACATTCAACAACAAAACAATCCGTTTGTTTCTTTTACATTTAAGTCCCGTCATCATCATCGTCGTCATCGTCAGGAGATGAGACCAAATACAACACAATATATCCCATTCGGCATGTTCTCGTTCCCCTTTCTGTTGCTTTAATAATAATAACGTGTCGGATTTGCTGTGTTGTAAAAATCCGAAGAATGAAGCGATAGCGATGCAGTTTCAAAATGCCAACAGCTTCTTTTCATATGGTATGTGCAACAAACTGCAACTCTTTAATTATTATGAATATACATATATCCACCAACAAAAAAAGACTTACTCTGCAAGATTTCAGGTTAAGTTGAAGTAGGAATTGGTTTAAGGGAGAGGGATATAATATTGACGTGTGAGAATGCATTCTCCCATATTTGTTGCTGTTATGAATGTGTGGGTCGTGGGCAGACATTAAAGACATCTAAAATCCTTCTTTCGAACAGTCCTCTCGCTCCCCCCCAAGCCCCAAAACTTGAGTGAGGGAAGGAATGCCGAAAAAAATGACGTTAGTTGTGAATGAATGGATGCAAATGCAAAATGGAAGAATGTTTAAGCGTTCACTGAAAATATTTTTAATTATATAGGGATAAAGTGAGGGATGATGTAATGCGAGTCCCTTTTAGTTGATATTTTTTTCTCAAGTTCCATGAGAATGTGACCATCAATAAATATAGGATTTTGAAAGAAACGGTTAGGTAAGATTGATGCAGGGCGATAGATAAAAGGAAGACTTTGTAAGGGAAGGGGACGGGTTGACTCAACATTCGATGCCTTTTGGTAACAAAAACTCCACTGGTTGCATATTGCATTGTCTCTCTCTCCGTGAGAGTGAACGCCTAATTTCATTCCTAATATGGGAAAACCTAGAATAGATGTTCCCCCATCTATCTATTCTCCCAGGTTGACAATTTATATGGTCTCTTGCATTATATATGTAAAATGGAAGTTTATAAAGTATAAAATATATATGTAGTCTTTGATGGCACAGTTCATAGATATTTTTCTCTGGGCATGGCCCTCACAAAGTCACAAAATGGTTCTTTAAAACTCACTCATTGTCAGTGATGCTGACGCTATCGCTAATCGCTACACATACGCTACGCATATGAGACTGAGACCAATTCAGTAATTTAATGTTAAAAGTCGTACGCAAATTTCGCTTTCCATTCCGCCAATGCGTCATTGAAATTTGCGTAATCCTGATATTTCAAATGTTGGGCTGGTGTACATAATCATAAATCATCCCAGTGCTAATTGAAAAATTGGCATTAAGCGTTTTTTGGCTAATATTTCGATCTGTTATTTTCAAAATGGTTTTCGAATTGAATGCCCAATTTCAGAGATTTTCTCACACATTAGCATAATACTTGAAAACTTGCGTGTGGGCCTACAATTTGCTAATGTGGCGTGTATGGGATGCGAATGGAATGATTTTATTTCAATTTCACGGTTCCAGTTCATGTCATCATGTGAGAATGAACGGCAGCCGAATAGGAAAGTAATCGTGAGAAAGAAATGTAATGAATGCTGAATGTGGTTATAGAATGTCAAACTGGTTACTGCATCTGTGCATCTGAAGAACAATACAATATTATATGCCGATGAGTCATAGTCACTAAATGCAGTCAACCTGGAAAAGCATTCTCTTCTCTTTTGCTGGATGAGTCAGTCCCAGAGTCCCAGCCAATATCATCATCATCAAGCTTTCCAAATCCTCCTGCAATTTAGTAATGTGATAAATGATAAATTTCTTGATCCACTCGCGCACGTGCGAGTCACATTAATACCAATTTCCTTAATATTATGTGAGCAAAGGCTTATCACTAGTGAAGCATTTTTATAGCTTCGGATACCCGAGAAGTTTAAATTGCATGCACATTTTAAGCTGGCATACTTAGCATGCTTGGCAAGGCCATTTAAAAGTCTCTAAAGAAAAATGAATGCACTTTTTCCACGTTACTTTCGGCTTGTCATTACTTTTCCACATTGCCCCAAAACCATAAGCTCAAAGAAAATACGTGCTAATAACGCTCACAAAAAAATGAAACATTCTATGTGTTTTTTACAAAAGCGGAAACGGTCAAAGTATACAAGAGGTTTTAAGGAGCATTAAGAATTTCTTTCACGCATCTGTTCACGTTTACGGAGGCCTCCTCAGATCTTGCTTTCACCAATGAAAGGCACCCATTGTTACCCAATTCCCTCCCTACTAGACCACACCTTCTCGTGCATACACATTCGAGCATTGAAAGCCGTATGGCGTGATCATTTCAAGTCCAATACCATATCATGCAAAAAAGCAGCTTTTGAGGGCAATCGTGTTGGATGGTAGAAGATATTATGCCTATATAAAATACCAAATGCTGTCAGTTTGTAGTAATAATATGAATGGGTGCGTATCTTTAGCGTAATGTTTACTTGCTCACGTTTGTCATCAAACAAAACTCTAATGAAACGGT